>MU160923.1:26389-40405 GCA_015888305.1 Antheraea pernyi
TTTTTTTTCTATTGTTAGTGTCGTTTTTTCTACAAACGTAGAATAAGGCGAAAGATAAATTTTTTGAAAAGATTTTTATCTTGTTACGCCAAAGAAGTATATAACTTTAACGCGTGTACATACAAGTACACACACTTTTTTAATTTATATATACTTGTGCTGTGTTCCTATATAAGTATCGTGCAGATAAGCTTGTTTTAAGGTTATTACAATTACTGTAAATCTCTGACAGTAACTTTCATTTCATGATTTTAATCGTCGTTAATAAAATCGTTATTTAAAATAATATGTTAATTGTGGAAAATGTTGTGTTTTATTGCAATCGTTCATTCGTGTAATTTTCAAGGTAAACAAGTAAATATCGGCGTTAAGTAAATATCACATAACCAAAATCTCACCGAACTAATTCCATGATAAGTTAATGGATCGCAGTCTTTGTAAACCGCGTACATACCAAGGCCACTGATACAAGTAAATATGCTCAACATTGTCAGTACAGGCCAACTCCACCAGAGGCATTGTTGCGAACGTCCCAGTGTACTCACTGTCAGCAGTCGTTGAACCTAGCAAAGTATAAAAAATTCTTCGCAATTACTTTATCATAATAGAATACACCTAAACACCTAATAGATGGATATAAGAACGTATGCTAGGCTTCGTTGAATTTAAATGAACACAAATTATTAAATAACATAAAGAAATAGTAAAACTGACTCAAGTTTAAATAAACTACTAAAGATACGAAAAATTACTGTTACACATATTGTGAACTGTTTATACTATTAACAGTAAGGACATCCAAATTGTAGTCCAATGAAGCAGTAAATACGTTGCCAGGTCAATAGCGTAGTCAGTTCGAAAAAAAGGACATCCAAAAGTTATCTACTTTTTGTATATAGTTAACTACAAATAAGTGGTATTATTTTTTTGTAACATGAATATCTATATTTTTATCGGTCTATTATTATTTATAGCAATGTTTATTATATTGACAATATTTTCTACGTTACAAATTATTTTTATAAAGCATAAAACATGTTTTACCCAAATTAACTCCTGAACTCCCAGGTCTTATTACAAAAACAATATGAACATACGTTTAACACGAGTTTCAGCTCTATACAAACAAATGTAGTTACGGTGCAACGGTCAACAAACCCTAGGCAGCATAAATTTAAATAAAATACCGTATATATGCCAAAATGTTAAAATCTTAAACAATAACAAAATATGTAAATATAAGATTGTAATTTTAAAAAATTGGCTAGATATTTCAAAAAAATAATTAGTCATTTTGAGATTTGGGTCTTTAAAAAATTAGTCTTGAATGTTTATAATCTGTGTTTTACATTGAAAAACCTGTCAACTGTATAATTAGAATATATCACAAGTAGATCATCAACCCTTTTTCCATGATCTGTATAAAATAATGACAAAGATCTGCCGTTGTGCGCACATCACACAAAAATTGGTGGATAGATTTCTATCTGTTTTTTTTTTTTACTTTTAGGTGTTGGATGTTTAGTCCTTGGCTTCGTGTAATATGAGGTTATTAGAGTTTTAAAAACAAAGATTTTATAAGCACTAGAAAAGACGCAACTAAAGTATATTGTTGCTTTCAATTTTTAAATGTTCTGTACATAAAACGTATTTCATTACATAGTATAAAACAAAGTCCCCCGCCGCGTCTGTCTGTCTGTCTGTTCGCGATAAACTTAAAAACCACTAAACGGATTTTCATGCGGTTTTAAGCGGTAGATAGAGTGATTCACGGGGAAGGTTTAGGTATACAATTTCTCATAGTTTTTTATTATAAGGGTGGAACAACGTCCGCCGGGTCTGCTAGTTTAATATAAACAACGCAATAACAATAGGAAGTCGCTCGATTCAGCAAGTATTATTATAATGGAAAATCATAACAGTTTGTCTTATGACGACACATAAGTACATTTTATCTAAAGATTAGGTTCACAGTATCAGTTGATCTTCAAATCATACAGCCTATGTCTGACAAAGTATCACGTTATCACAGATACGACAATTTGTAAAGTATTAAGATGAAGTAGCATTATATGTCATACTGTTGTGTACGATGGCTTCAGATAAAGCGCTTGTAATAAAATATGAAACAATGTTAATAAAATGTATGAATGATTTTTATTTATTCACTGTCTGTTCATATCTTTTTCTAGTATATCAAAATATCTGTTGATGCGTTTTTATTCTATGCATTCGCGCATCGTTTAACTAATACAACTTTGCAGAGTTGGTCGCGATACTTACCTGATGGGTACTGACACTACTGACATAGATAGTACCATCAATACGCACTGGACGGTGCTCTGGTTATATCGAAGAACGTATTTCATATAATTTTTAGTGTTTTATTTGTAATTTTCAAAACTAGATTCGAGGAAATTTTTAAAATACTATGACTTATACTTACCCTCTATAAAAACAGTATCGGAGAATTAAAATGAAGCTTAACAACTCAGTCTACTTGAAACATCAGAATTATTTTCTCATGAACAAGTTGAGAGTATCAGCATGTATTATAAAAAAATTGGTTATCTGTAAAGTCGGTTTACGGACGATAATTTAACGAGTCGGACGCATCGGTCGATGCAGTGAAAGAGAGATAGATGCATCACAAGCCGAACGCTTAGGCGGACTGCACCTCTCTATCGTTTGTTCCGCACTCTCTCTTGCACGCTCGGCTCAGACGGAACGTGACAATGAGTTATGCTTTTTCGTGCGAGCAGTCGGCATTCATCGATTTATAAGACGTTATGACGTCAAAAACAAATGTTCATATCAATGTTTTAATGTGAAATGTTAATAAAACAAATATAACCTGCGTATGGTTAACTGCATACATCGATAAATAAGTGACCATGCCTCCTATTATCAAAGACCACCATGTGTGCCGTTCTGTTGGATCCAAGCTGTAACTAAATAACAATTACATTTGTACACCCCATGCATATAATTATTATTAGGCCATATTATCTACGAGTAGAATTAGGTAAACGGTTCAAACAAATGGACGTAAATTCGCAGCGTCTGCATTCTTGGACATTTTTTTCCGAATTGACGATTCTTTAATCATCTAGATTCAGTTCGTAAAAATGTCCGTCAAGGGTAATAAAAATGCCTTAGGAAAACTTGCATTCTTGCATAATATTCTCATAATACCATAATATATTGAAAATAAAACAGAATGGTAGAATACTCTCCACTTGAAATCGCAGATATGTAGTGAGAGATGTAGTGTAGAGTTTTTAGGTGGTAGAACCACGCTGAAGCTATTACTGGTTTATAGAATGAATGGGTTGGCTCGCCCGAGATAGTACCACCTCTCGCAGAAACATCGACGTGAAGTAATATGTGCTTGCATTGTTGCGTTTCGTTCGGTCAGTGAGAGCGTCGGAGGCCCACCACCCCTCTCCTCCCTCTCCTCTCCCCCCTCCCTACCTTTTCCCCAACACAGGCTGGCACAGGCTTAGTGCCTATGGACGATGGTGATCACTTAACATCAGGTGACCCACCTGTTCGTTTGCAAGCTGTGAAATAATCATTAAAAAAAAACAAAAGAGGTATAGCGTGGATATTAATAAGGCCATGGTTTTCTTTGTTAATAGCCATTTACCCAGTTCTGGAATATTCACAGACAGGTGTTGTATTTATTTTCCAATAATTGTCATCTCTTTCATCATTTTACATAATACACAAATAAACAAATAAAAAAATACAAAAATAAACAAATTAATTCTGACTTTATTAGAACAGTACAAAGAAAATACTTACTTGGAAAAGTCTAACCGTCCTCTTTCTTTGGCAATAATAAATATCTCATCAAAACCACCAACTTGGATCGCACTGTATATAACAACGCAAAACACAGCCATGAACATAAGTAACGACTGTAAGAGGTCTGTAAACAGGACTGCTTTCATCCCACCTAAAGTTGAGTAGAAAGTACATACTAAACCAACAACGAGTATTGAAATCAGTCTATCCAGACCAGTCACAGACTCTAGTACTATCGCCGGAGCATAGAGTACGATACCGTTATATAAAACCATTTGCAAGGTGTAGGTCAATGATGCCAACATTCGTATTTGCGGCCCAAACCTTAGCTCCAAATATTCATAGGTGCTGGTCTTTTGAAGACCAAAAAATACTGGTAAATATAAATAACATGCTATTGGTGTAGCTATACCATAAGCTGCATTTATTACAACAAATTGCATCCCGTAATAATAAACTTCTGAAGATACCCCTACTAAAGTAATTGCGGACATGAATGAAGCCATCAGTGATACTGCTACGGGAAATATTGACATGTTGCGATCAGCCAAAAGATATTCCTGAAAAAAAAAGATTATCTCATTATCTGTACTACCATTATACCCAATCTCATATGATATCTATGTGTATCTCGCGATAAAAGATCTTAAGAAAAGTTTTAACAGGTGATTTGAGGTATTCAAAACAGCTGTCAACATAATATACATATGTGTGATTGAAAAAACCAATAGCACTATGTAGACAGTAGTGAAACACGTGTATTACAAAATGCTGTAACATTATAATTTAAGGAAGATATTTTCCTTATAAATTTCTGAGGCAATTCAAAGGCACCTACGATCAATAATTACGATCAAATATAGTCATCTATCCGGTTATCATAAATGTTGCCAAGTATTATGTTATTCACCGAACTGTTTGGAATTTCAGCCCCTTGTTTGCTGTTCGATATAACAAACATGTCGAAATACAAGTGGCTAGGTATTTTTTAAGCCCATTACCATTTGGCCAAAGTCAACCTTGTTTTATGATAGAATTGGTTAAAACGCTATTAATAATGACAGCAATAATTAAATCAAGAAAGGAAACATATGAAAAATGTGTGAAGATACACCTGAAGCAAATTAACTATCGATGTAGTAAATGTTGTATTATATTATATAAAAGAACAATGTGGTAAATTTCAACTAAATTGCAAAGTTAACTGTAATTTAGTACGGGCCTATACATTAATTTGTGTTGAAAATAGTTAGTTAATTTTCGGTCAAACTATCTTAGTTTTACTTATCTTTTAGTGATAAATATGATTTTTCAATTAATGTTTATTTTATCTATTCTTGCTAATCCTCATCTTCCTCACTCTCGCTTTATTTATTCCTGTTCGGTATTTATACGAAGTATATCTGGCAACTAATACTTAATCGAATAGATATTATATTTATAAGCTGTGATGTACCTCGTTTGTTTTCTGTTTGCCGCCGCTGAAACGGAAATAAAGTCCAATGGCAATGGAGGCGACCATAGTCGCCGCCATTATTATATAGTCCCATATTCCAAATACAGTTTGTACCATTTTTACCTGCAATAAAATACGTACATCACACTATATATTTGTTAAGGTAATTATTGCAAATATATCTCGCCGCGTATCGTAACATTCGTAACATTTTCAGAGAAGCAGGTAGATGTATTGTTTTTCCATCTCGTTTCAATTTCATCATATGATAATTTTGCAAACTACATTTTATAAATTCATGCAAAGAAATAAAAAACAATACTAAATTACAATTTCTAATTTTATTCAAAAGACGTTTTAACGAATTGTCTTCGTCATATAAAAACCATCGTACCAATTTCAATATCATAAAAAAAACATTACTGCAAATTTTTGGACAATAAAAATGTAATCTTTTTCCGAGGTCTCAATTTTAGCTAAACATACACTTAGTATGTATTTATATTAGAAAATTGGAGAAATATATATCCTTGTTTCATCATTACATAGTATAAAACCAAATCCCCTACCACGTCTGTCTGTCTGTCTGTTCGCCATAAACTCAAAAACTACTGAAAGATTTTTCATGCGGTTTTCAGCAGTGGATAAAGTGATTCATGAGGAACGTTTTGATATATAATTTGTCAAGGATTTTTTTATAACCAGGGCGGGACAACGTCTGCCGGGCCCGCTAGTTTAGAATAAAACGGTACCTACATCCTATATCATATGTATTAAATATACCTACTAATAAATAACATTAATTAAATAACTAATAAGACAGTTATAATATTGAAACACGCTCTACAAGGACATCAAAATATGATAACGAGTAATGTATTAAATCACAGACGTTGAACTACTTATCTTCAATGTAAAGTAAAGTAATTAATTAGGTAATGTAAGAAATTTACTGCAGAATTGAACAGTAAAAAACATTGTTATAATATTCTACAAAATAACTAAAAAACCCGCAACGAGACACAAAAAATGCTTGTTATTTTTCATACAACTTCTGCTTGCTTTATTATTTTTTACAAAGACCTTATCTTTACGGTAAATATTTTGACTTATGTTATAAAATTTCGCTATATTATATAAATGCATCATCACTTAAGTAACAGTTGAACAATAATAAGTTTTATTTTCCTTTTCTACTTTGCCAAACCACCCTCTTTATTGAAAATTAAACTACCATTATCACATGGGTAAGAAATCGTGTTAGAACTTTCTAGAAAGCCTTTGTGAAGAATTTGTGGTCCAGGTTATTACTTATTTTCTATAAGCAACACTTGTTCACAATAACCAAGCTATATTACGTACGGACATCAATAAACGGTATTTCTGATATACTCTTTGGCCACCAATAATACACAATATAAGGTAAAATTTAGCAAGGTTACAAAAAAGGAAATAAAAGTCATTTCATGACAGAGAACTAGCCAAAAATCGAACGTAGAATTTCACGAAATAAAAATTCCGAAGAAAAACACGAATTAAAAAAAAATCTCGAATCGATTACGCTATTGACCTAGCAAGGTGTTAACAACTTCACCGGACTACCAAGAACGAATAAAAGAAGGTGCAACGCTATTGTAAAGGTTAGGTAAAATAAAGCAATCTATGAAATAAATATTACGTTACCAAATGAAACAGTTTTCATAGATTAAATAAAAAATAAGGTCCCATAACGTGCGGTTTTCTAACTCGGAATACTTAAATAAGCGATAATATATTATTGTGATTTGCGTTTATGATTTGACCTAGTTCATTGACTTGTCCCAAATAGTTTTATTACTTTTTTATACATCACGATGGTATCAACTAAGTGTATGGTCACACATTTTACTTATTCGTTATTGGATATTTCTAATATTTATAAAGTCCTGTAGGTACAAGAATCACAATAAACGATTTTTTAGCATTATTAATTGTACGTAAATATTGAATTCAATGTAATCTATAACATTAAAAAGTATCTTATCTTAATTATGGGTATTAAGACGTAAACTTTTCATAAATACAAACGGCTTATTCAGTCACAGTAATTTCAAAACTTGTAAGTCATAATAATTTCAAGTATCAATCAAAACCAATTAACTCAATAACTCTCAATTATTGATAAAAAAGTTTTAAACGGTTCACTCATATCGTGTAATAAATTACGAAATACATTATGTCATCATTAATTTAAGTTTGAAGTTTCCGATTATGTATTTAATCGTTGGCAAATGTTTACTTGTTTTTTAAATTAGGTTAAATTATAAATTAGGTTAAATTATAAACAACAACAAAAACACTCGATACTAAAACTACTCGACAATAATAGTAATAATATATTAGAATATTGATTGCCAAAAATAAATAAAAGAAAAATCACCTTATAAATGCTTGTATTTATTTGGACTTGACATACTATGGTATACTTGAAATAAATCAATCTGATCGAGATCGAATTCGCAAAATCAACAAAACGACGAGTGAAATACCTACCAATCCCATGTCAACTGCCGAATACTAATTCACGTATATCTATGTGAACATAATCAATTATTTAACAGTATCGGCTGATAATACCTACAGGAAAACATTACACAAAAAACCTGATTGAGAAATGTTGTGAAGATTTTAGCGCCAATATTAATGCCAGTGTACCACGTGCGATTCTTTAATATATTTTAAATTTGTTATTATGCCAATTCGATTTCAAAATTCAATATAAAATTAATACACCATAAAAAATCAAATTCGGTCATAATATAGCAAATGTTTGAACATACACTCAATGTATACATTAAATATAACTAAATTCAATAATATGTATGATAAACTCACGTTTTCTTTCCACGACGACCTTGCAGGTAACAACGAACTTTTTTCTTCATAAACACTGTCTCTAGAATTTCACTATTAAAACGTTCAATTGAAATCAATTAATCTATCCAACCTCGGTAACCTTAAATAAATTCTGTAGACAGTTTTATACAGAAACTCATAACCAATTCTACATGCAGTAAATTAATTTTAATTACATTGTTTCAAGTCTGTCGTCAATAACCAATCCGCGTATTATACGGAATAACATATTTTTTTATATTTATATCGAGATATCAAGCTGATCACTGTAGGAAAAATACGTATAATTCAGCAACGACGAAAAAAATCATATCAACAATAATTCGTTGTGCATGCAATCTTCTGACTGTGTAAAACTGTAGACACAGAACTCGTCTTGGAAGTTGGAGGGGTTATGTTTCTTCGGAATCACATCGTATGACATTACCTTTTGAAAGAATCAAGCGCTCGCAGCGCTTTAAAGAAATACATTTTTGTTATTTTTTACCATGATATTTTACATTTTTGGATAACTTAAGTTTATTAATAACAACACATTGTTTAACTAAGAGATTTTGTACGCTTCCTTCGTAATTCCTAATAAATTTTCACATTCCGTAGTATAATTACTCCGTGTAATATTAAACGAATGCATAATAAAGTGTAGGTGGTAGAGTGTGAAGCTATTACTGGTTTCAGCATGAAATTTACTCTTGAGTAATCTGTGGTAGTCTGCATTTACTTTGAATAATCTGTGGTAGTCGGCTGCTTTTTTTATTTTGCTACAAGGTGATGTAGTAAAGGAATACTTTGTGGAAACCCTTTAAACTATAATCAAACAGGACTATACTCGAACAACAGTAAAGTCTAAGAAACGATAACACCAGAAAGCGTTTAAAATGTTTCAAACTTCCAAGATTTATAAGAGAATAATGAATAGTACATCATTTCCCCCTACCATGTTATTGCTACTATAACTATTACTTCAAGCAAAGGGTAATGTTACATTATATATTTAAAGAGGTTAAAGCCATTTGCTGATAACAAACTTAGTATACTGTATTATTAGTCTTAATTTTGTTATTTTTAAAGGATTTGTATTATAAGAAAATTATTTAGAGATTCGATTATATAATCACATAACTAGAATTTTATTTTATACTCGCCAAAAATTTTAAAAGTTAATAATAACAATTTATGACGTTCTGAAGAAATCTTTTATATAAAAATATAAAGCAGCGATTGAAGCGCTGTAATCGCTATTTAACATGAAATTGCGCACGCATTATTTTAGCAAATGTGAAAATTGAAACCATAGCTAAAATATGTCATATACTTACTCATAGTTTATATTTTATTGCTTTCTTGGAGATATTATTTTCTAGTTTACTATTCGCTAAAATCATTTATTTAGACCAATCATACTCAACCTTTTTTTTTATGTCAAAATGAGGCAGACGAACAGGTGGGTCACCTGATGTTAAGTGATCACCACATAGACACTAGCAACACCAGGGGAGTCGCAAGTGCGTTGCCAGCCTGTGTATGGGGGAGGGGTAGGGAAAGGAGAAAGGGGAAGGGAAAGGGGGAAAGGAGGTGGGCCTCCGGCGCTCTCACTGACCGAACGAAACGCAACAATGCAAGCACTGTTACTTCACGTCAGTGTTCTGTGAGAGGGTGGTACTACCCCGGATGAGCCGACCCATTCATGCTGAAACTAGTAATAGCTACAGCGTGGCTCTACCACCTTTAAAGGGACCACAAACATGTTTCGTTCATGGTGTCGTATAAGATTATCATGAAGCAAAATGCAATAGGAACCAAATTTTGAAAACACCTGTCTATTAAAAATAAGAACAATAACGACGCACTATATTGTAAACAAAACGACGCGCTCTTAGCTGAAAATATGAAAGAAAATGCCATTCCCGTTTTCAAGGAATCAGTGTGAATCAGTTCTTGCACATAATCACAATTATGTGGGGTTTATTTAATTTACCCAGCCTGCTCAAAGTCTTTTTAACGGGCGCGAAATTTTAAATATTTGAAAATAAATAACATCGGATGGGCCAACTATAAAGGCCCGGTGGTCCGCAGGTTGAGTATAGCTGATTTAGACTATTTATTCCTCTTTCGAAAGAATGAACGAATGAATACTATATTAAACTCTTTGGTTCGTACACTGGTGAGCTTAATGCCAAATTACATTTTTTCTCAACTAACTACCAATATCATATAGAAGATTATTGTAGGCAGTACGAATAGAAGAATAAAAAATCTATATCAAAAACAGTACCATATATAACAAATAAAATAAATACATACTTTAAACATATATACCAAGTAGGCATACGTGCGTAGGTACGTACATGCAAATAATAGTTTTTTTTTTTTATTTATTAGGTCTACGAAACTGTGTTCAATTAATCTTACAATTTGTTATTATAATTTCTATAAATAAACTTAAAATTAAACACTTCTGGACGTAAACACAACTTACACTATTGAAACGGTGCGCATTAAAGAAATATAAAAGAAAAATAACTAAAAATTAAAATGTACCTTCAAAAATAAAATACTCAACTAAAAAAATAAAAAACACTAATACTATCTATACATAAAACAAAAGCAAAAATAACAGTTATAAGAATGAAATAATTTCAAGAGTAATTACGATAATGTTGCTTTAATTTGGTTTTAAATGAGGCCAAAGGACAACAGAGAAATAAATCTATATCTTTTTGAATGTTGTTATACGACGAACACATACGATAAATAGGAGAATGCTGACCTAAATTGGTTCTCGATAGTGGTACGGTAAATGTTTTTCGGTTAAGCAAACGACTAGATGGACGAGGAATACAGAAGGACAATCTTTTTAATATATCTGGATTTTAATTACTGTATTAATAAAATTATGCACACAATACATCTTACAAGCATACATACAAGCATACAAGCTTTAAATATTAATCGCTCTATCTCAAGTTTACTGAACAAACATGTTTGAAGTTTCATTATTTTTGTATGTTTTTTCTCATTAAGTAATATATAATCAATAAAATATAGCATCAAAACCAATAATAAGGTGCAAATAACAAGTTGCATAAATTTCCAACATTTATACTATAATTACAATGATATAGGGATGGCAGTACAGTAAAAAAACGACAAAACTAAAATAAAACATAAACATAAATCAAGAAAACATTTTAAAACTGTATTTATCTCCAACTAGTGACATCTAGTGTCAATATGAAATATTATAAACACTTGTGACGTTGATGTTTTCATTATAGTTATTTTATGTCCCAATAGATGACTGCGAACTGTTACGGAATTTAGGAAGAAATAAACTCCTATTAATAAGTATATAAAGAATCATTATGAAACACTAGTTTAGTGTTAATAAATATAATTAATAAAATATTCCCATTACTTATACCAAATACGAGTACATACATTTTTTCATATATACAAATTTGTCTCTGTTTCGTACTATAAATTTATTTTACTAGAGGTGACAAATGTCACTTACTTCTTGATGATAATTTTAAAACACTGTATACTTGCTGCCGGCGCGGACTTTGTACGGGTATACCAACGAAGAAAGAATAAGACAATGAAACTAAATCTTTCCATTACGTTGCGACCATATAATCAATTAAAAACTGAACAACTGAATAACAATCTCTCAATTCTGTACATATTTTTGAAGATCACCTTATTGTCTTCTGTCTTACTCAGTTTTTTTAAATTGATATTTTTTTCCTTTTACGTACGATTTTCCAAAAAATTTCTTTTATATAAACCTTGCCCTTATACACTCGGTAATTGATTTTTATTCATATACATGAATCTGTATCTATAACATAATAATAAATATATAGTATATAACAAAGTTCATTTACGTATCTAATATGTATTGCCTTAGTTCTCAACTACTCAAGCGATTTCAATACAGTTTCCTCTGTTGTGTAAATATATTCTTCCTGAAGGTTTACACATATTATTTATCTAATACATTTATACGTATAATGTAATAGATACCTACAGTACGGTCTATGTATTCCAATGAAAGTTTTCGGACGATTACATTGGTTTAACCTTATGAGATATATCAAAAGAATATAGTATGGAATGATACATTTTAAATACATACATACAAAAAAGTTCTCGATTGTACATGTCTATCTATTAAGGATAACCTACACCAAACGTTTTTATTTTTTATATATTTATTATTAAAAAGTAATTGGTTATTCACGACGCTATTTTGATCAAAATAGTACTAAACAATTTTTGTCCAATTAAATATTCTAGTTATCTTTAGTATTTAAGATAGACCAAAACTACACCATATCATTTCAATTAATATCTTACTTCTATTACAGATTTCAAATTACCCGTAACAAAAAATAAGTTGTTTGTGGGAAGATTCTCATATAACTTTTATATCTTTGATGAATTCTAAATGTTACAGGCCAAAGAAATCTTTTAAACACTTATGACGCTAGACTACATCCGTGGAAAGCTGGGGTGACCCACTAGTTTGTTATAGACTAACAACTGGCTTGCGTCTTTTATTATATTTGACTTGTACTTTATTCAAATATAAGAGTACATTCTTGTTATCTATACATATTATAATAAAAATGAAGTGTCTGTATGTAATATCAAGAAAACATTTTTTACTGATTATACATACATGAAAGTATACAAGGTACTGATAACAAAAAGCAATTGTTAAAAATTTTGTCGGTATATCTGTCTGTTTGTCTGTCAGTTTGTACCAGGTAATCACTGAAACGGCTGAACCGATTGTGACAAAAATTTCACTGGTAGATAGCTGACATTACAGCAGGTTACGTAGGCTACTATAATTAGACTAGCAGATAACCGCGGCTTTGTCCGCAACGCTATCTCTAAAACGGTTCGACCGATTTTTACGGGCCTTTAACCGGCAGATAGCGGACATTATAAAAAATAATTTAGTCTATTTTAATTTAGACTAGCTGTTAACCGTGGCTTTGCCCGTAGTGCTATCTCCAAAACTGTTTGACCGATTTTCACGGGACTTTCACTGGCCTTTTTGGAAGTAATTTAGATTATTCCATTTATACCCGCGACTTCATCCGCATGAAATTTAGCAAAAATATGCTGTTCACTGTAAACATGTGCGTAAGACGTGCGTTGTACTGAACTCTATGAATAAATATAATTTAAATTCATATATCTGTATCTATGTATGTCATTTGAATTATTTTGTCTCTCTAGTAATTTTAGCGGCCACTTTGTTTTATTTACCGCGCTTTCGTCTACATAACTCAGTAAGCATAGTAACATATAAGAGTACTGTATCGAGTTCAAGGAGCACTATTTAAAGTGTAAAATATTAAAAATTGCTTAAACGGATATAAAGTGTTATATCTTGGTTTATATTTATGCAAGATTTCAAGACGTCAGCTCCTGTATTGTTTACAATTCGACTTTATAATGATTAATACTAATTTTGAAAATAGAAGGGGTTTTTCTAATAAGGTATTAATACCATAAACGTATTACTTTTGTACAACAGAGGCATATTATATCATTATCATGTAGGTGGTAGAGCCATGCTGAGGCTATCACTGGGGTCAGCATGAATGGGTCGGCTCGCCCGGGATAGTACCACCCTCTCACAGAAAACCGACGTGAAGTATCAGTGCTTGCATTGTTGCCTTTCGTTCGTTCAGTGAGAGCGCCGGAGACTCACCCTCTCCTCTCCTCTCCCTTTCCCCTCCCCCCTTCCCCCATCCCACTAAAACAGGATGGCAACGCACTTGCGAGTCCCCTGGTGTTTATAGTGTCTATGGACGACGGTGATTACTTAGGTG
>MU160924.1:0-34835 GCA_015888305.1 Antheraea pernyi
TTTTGTAACATAAAATGGAACTTTTAATAACTTTACAGATGTTCAATTGCGATTTCTATATACATAAAAATAAATGTTGGTATAGATACGACATCGATAAACTACAACACTATTTGATCAATCACCATGAGAGTTAGTTTTTTGAGTGGGGAACTGGGTCTCAAGAGCAGCCGGAACACACGGATAGTAGGTGCTTGACGAGTGAAATTAAACTTGGGGGATGAGCAGGCGAGTAGGATGCGGTTACCTAAAGTGCATGTCGTGCAGCATCTGCGCGCGCTTGTGCGAGGTGTCGCAGCGCGAGATGACGGCGAGCGCGGTGCGCTCCGGCACGTACCACACGAGCGCGGCGCCGATCACCTTCTGGAACTCCTTGTGCGCGTTCTCCACCTTCGCGCTGTGGACGTGGCGCGGGCTCACTCACCACCGGCCCAACGACCGACACCACCTCCGGCAACTTGACCCCACATTTCTCGCGTAACAATTCCAAAACTCGTACACACTATGCCCATCAATAGATCCACATATATTTTTTTTTTGGGCACCTCTTTAAAAAGTTATGAAAAATTTATAATCAAATTCATTCTTTATTTTTAAGCTGAATTCTTTATCAAATGTATTCATTTTTGATAGGCAAAAACTCAAAAAAAAAATCAATGAGCATACCCTCTACGAATTTTTAAATTCTTACACGAAAAATAAGGAGCCAACTTCCCAGAGCTAGCAACAGAACAAGAGCCTACAGCATTATGCACACACCAGACACCTTTCTTGAATCATTTTGTTAATATGTATTGTATGTTTGTCAAACCAAAAATACTTTATTCAATGTAGTCCCTAAAATAAAAAGGTTCTTATAAAAGTCAAAGCTACCACCGTTTCAGAAAACAACCCACTCATCAAGAAAAACCAGCAAAAAACTCAATCTGGTTTATCTATACATGATACAATGTCAAATAAGTTTCTCTTTCTTCCTTTTCTACTAGAAACTAACACTAATATGGAAATCCAAATCATATTTCACATGACAAGCCATTACAATATTACATACTTAGTTCGGCAACAATCAATCTTTTGTAAATGTTCCAAACTAACAATGGTAGATAAAAATAACAAATCTAATGCAGTCCTATATTAAACACTCTGCACCAAGTATAAAACTATACACTCATGGTATATAGAGTTTTGGCATCAACTTGCACGGTCTGTAGCATTTTTTATACCTTAACTTGCATTGTTTAACACTATATTAGGCGATATGGTGGCATTTCATATAATTTGGACATTGCACATACATTCTTGTTGATTTTAAGGAATTCCCTGGCATATTTTCGAAATCCAGGGTCCAATGCTAGACACATTAAAATATCAACTGCTTAAAAATGTCTCTTTGCAAATAAAAAAAAGAATTTTCCATATTAAGAGGAAAATCGGACAAACATTAAAAAATGGAATGGAATTGAAAACCTCCTTTTTGAAGTTGGACACAAATAACCATAGTACACAGAAACTTCTGGATAAAAGCTTATTGATTTATCAAAAGTGCATATAACAGTTTAGTATACCTAATGAAGCAAAGATAAAAATTTCATTAAATACATTATTTGTTTTTAATATGAACTTTTTTTAAATTAATAATTCAGAGAGACTTAGGAGAGGATTATATGAAGTAGTTGTAAAGTTACAACAATTATGGACAAAGTAACTGAAAGCCAGCTCAGTATAGGCATGTAAAAAGATGTAAAGACTATCATGTGGTTCACATAGGTTTGAACCTACCCGAAGCAAGGTGAGGAAGAAGATCACCCACCGTTAACAGTGTCAAATATTACGAAAAAGCTCAAAAAATGCAGGAATCTACAATCAAAGACAGATTTGCTTGAAGCAAAAATGTTACGAGATACCCCAGATAATGGAAAAAGCCATAGACAAAAAGAATTCAGGAACATTTGTAAAATTTCTGTTATGCCTATAAAACCCAAAAGTAATTATTAAACTGAAGTGGATTTGTTACACTTAGTCACATCATATATTTAGACATTATAAATTTTTAATCATAAGATAACTCACTAGTCCTTGAGATCATCAGGTACTGAAATTTCAAACTTGTGAAAAGTATTTTTGTCAATGGGAGTTTTTGTGACTTTAACACGCAAGCGATCCTTTGGCACTATTTCTGTGTAGCAGTTGTCCCATTCTAGATATTCTATCACTAGGAATTCACCTCTCATCATCTGAAATTAAATATTATCCTGTTATATCCTAGCAGTTCATCAACAAAGTAAAAGTCGTGTAGAGAGTTAAGGACTGATTATCAAATGTTAACACGTAAAATACAACAAAAGAAGCTTTTTTTTTAACTCGTACATATAAAGATTGAAAGAAATGATATGACAAAATAAAAAATATTATATAACATCATTGCAGCTTCAAAATGTAGTATCTAAATATACTTAAAAATGTTTTTGTTTACTAATAGTAATAAATGCAATTATTTTTCCTTTATGTTCACTTTATCACATCACCGATTGTTTTAAAATAATACATCAGGTAATTAAATTATTACAATTAATATTTGAAAGCCTTTTCACTATGCTGATGTTATACGAAAACATTTTTTTATACCTCATATGGACAAAAGAAAATAGAACATGCTAGTAATTTTTTAATGTTTTAAATTCAATAATCACCATACTAGATTATTAAGTAATTTATTTTTGGAAAATAAAAGAATTTAATATTTACTATTCAAATCAGAATCCAAGAAGGAACTTATTGTACTCAAGTTATATAACTAGTTCAGATCATTGGGACACTTGGCAAATGTCTAGCCATGTTTTGAAATTAATCTATAATAAAAATAAAATTATCAGAGCTTAAATACTTAAGCTATATACAGTTTCAACTTACAATGTATATTATTGACCTTGATCATAAAATTAAACAATGTTAAATTAAACATGCCTCAGTAATCTACTGCAAAGTATTATATATAATATATCCATGGATTATCGAATTGACAATATTTATGAAAGCCATATCAGTTTTTATAATTTAGCTATTACTAGTATCCACTTCTGGTGTTAAAATTCCCACAAACCATTGTTCTTGTTAGAATTTACCAACTAATCTAGTAGTTATCTACTATAGGAATAATATATATTAATCATAAGTTATTTGCACATAGATACAAAACAACTTCCATAGATTTGAGAGCTTCCCCATAACTAGATAAATATATAAAAATAGTAAATAACAACCAAATTGTAAACATCACATAGATAACATTTGAATTATGAAACATAAATTTCAGTGATCAAGTCTTGCAAATTCTTTTTGTGCATTTACAAGTAACTCCAGCTCCACTTATTATTAGCATTATTTAAGTAATGTGCATATATTAAATAAAACCTGGTTATTAAAATAAAAGTAAAGGCTCAAATACAGGTTTCATAGAGTATAAGCTATAAAAAACACTATATAAAAGAGGGTAGCCGTTTTTGAAAACAATATTTCTAGATTGTTCTTGCTTATCAATGAATTTTGTAGGTACTATTGATGTATCGTAATATAACACTTGCCTTGATGTTAGCTGTCCACCACCCACATGCTTCCTTCTCATTCGATCTCGCGTATACCTCCACCTCTTGGTTTTCCACGAATTCTGTGTGTTTGCCGGTGTCTTTCGGTGGTAAGAACACTTGAGAAAAGGGAAATTTTGATTCCGGCTGCCAGCTAAAACCAAATAAAAAGTAATGTAAATAAATAACTATTATATACGTATCCATAGAAAGAAACGACAGTGTTATGTGATGCAAAACGTAAACTCACTCATTTTCAAAGGCTACGAGAACCTCGTTGTCGAGCACGTCGGTGACAATGGCCTAAAAATAAAGAATTTTTTAGCACATTCAAACGATACTACAGAACTTAGTGGTGCGCTAGAAATAAGTTATCTAGGTCATTTACGTGAATATGTGCAAATGTAGAAATGCTGTTATTTACATTCCGGTTTTTTTAATCCGTTAATGAGGCTAAAAATATGGAAAGTAACACAATCGTTACAACACATGGAAAAATCACGCCCTGACAGACGGACATGGCGTCCATTCCAGCCGTGGTGATCTTCCCGGAAAAATATTTTTGTAAGTATGAGACAAAACTCTTTCTTGATAGTTGGAAAATGATGATAGGGTTTTGCACTAGGAAATATAACGCGTGTTTATTGAAATTAAACGTACTTCACGACTTACAAACCTTATAATAAGCACCATTATCACCGTACACCTCGACCGACAAATCCTCCATTTTGGTTTGAAAGCGTATTTGGCGTTTTCGGAACGAGAACGAATACTCGTAGCGGTTCACTGACCAATCATTTGTGAGAATTTAAGCATAGAGTTGAACTTATTTATTTAAAAAAAAATTACAATGCACAACTCCTAATGCGTCAGTATTTATCTCGCTTTTGAATTTGGAATCCCCTATATGTCCAAAATAAAAAGACAAAATAGTTCATCAAGGAAGGTAAATATGATTTTGTATTTTTTATATAAAATTGGTAAATAAACTACTCGTAGGGTTGGTATCGAATTTATTTTTCCGCCATAATAATGATGATGATTATTAAATACTGAGTCTCCGTGGATTAATGTGTAAGATAAAATAAATATCACTAATTCAAGTTATTGAATAGACCTAATAAGGAATAAGAAATAGCTTGATTGATAGGTTTTTAAGTGATTTTATATTTTGAATAGGCAAAAAAAAAACAAATAGTTAATTTTTAATTATTTGAAAATAGTTTTATAAAGCCAACCTGTTGTATTAATAGTTAATCCTAATGGGAAATGGAATACAAAAGTAATGAGTTTGCTTGCAATCATGGATTAGTGTTAAGGATATGTGTTATCACGGAAGAAAGAGAAGATAATTTCTCTATTCCGAGAAGTTATACTATCAAATTATTATCGACGAATTATTATTAGATTATACTCTTGTCGAGGTCCAATGTTAAGTTTGTAGTCATACGTAAATTGTAAGCTACATAGTATATCAATGTGCCTGCGAGCGTAAATACGGTATTTGTAGACAATTTTTTTTTTGATGTTGCATAGATCAATTTTTATTCATCTCTGTTTTATATAGTGATGTCCCACTCGGAAAAAACAAAACTCAGATTTAACCCGAGTCTAAATTTACGTAACTCGGGTTCTGGAGGGGTGTGGGTAGTTGGTGCGCCTGGCCACGATGGACATAACACTCGTGGTTAGACGCATACGGAAGTTGGGCCTCAGGGTGGCCCTCGAGAAGACCGAGGCCTTGTTATTTCACGGGTCTCGCCGAGGACCACCACCTGGGTCCCATATAATGGTGGAGGAGGCCCGGATCAGGGTGAGGACCCAGATAAAGTATCTGGGTCTCACTCTGGACGTGCGCTGGCAGTTTGAGCCCCATTTCGCGGGGCTTGGAAGCGAATTGCTGGAGTGGCGGCGGCGCTCGGCCGGTTGCTTCCCAATATAGGGGGGCCGAGTGCGGGTGCCGCCGACTCTACAGGGGTGTCGTGCGGGCGATGGCTGCCTACGGGCATCAGTGTGGGCCGACGCCCTCGATGCTGCCAACGTGCGTGCGCTCCGTACTTGCTCGTACGTTTCTCGAGTCAACCATCACTAGTTTTATAGACTACCCATATGTCTAATAGTCTGTGGAGTAGACTGATGTATGTCAAATGTCAAAATAGTATCCTCTTAATAGTCTGTGGTCAAGAGTGTTTTGACAGAAAATATTATGTTGGCGAATTATATATATACTTCCTATAATACTTATTATACTCTTTGATTTAAACACAGAGTTTTGTTGTATCTTGCATTTTCGTTTGTTTGCACATAATTTGAATAAATCGTCAAATATAGGGTACTATAGCATATATTCATCTACGGTCTGTTAGTTTTAGATTATTGTTATTATTATTTTAAATCATTTAAGAAAATGTCTAGTGAAAGACTTGTTGTATTAGTTACCGGGGGTTCAGGTCTTGTAGGACAAGCAATAAAGACTGTGGTGGAGAATGAGAAACGGCAAGGGATCGAATTCACTGGGAATGAGGAGTGGATTTTTTGTGGTTCCAAAGACGGCGACCTTCGGTGAGTTTTATCTTTCAACGTATCTATAGATAGTTATTAAAGTGGTACAAGTAGAGTCAATTAAGATTACATCTATTGAAGTTCATTAACTTGTAAAATTTTCAAACGAATATTCAGTATTCCCAGTGGCTTAATTAGATCTAATGAGGCCTGGTCTCAAAATTTACTGCGGGCTTTATACTACTATATTATGTCGTGATGTGACCTAAGAACCACCTTTCATATTGCGTATAAGTTTTAAGCAAGAAGTTTTTTTAATCTTTTTATCAGTGTGAACAATCTCAATTAATAACGATACCTCATTTAAAAAAAAATTAAGGTTTTTTAAGCAATTTCTTTAAAACAACCTTAGTTATTTTACTTTTCAAGCAACTATGGGAGAAAAATCTTTTTGTCATAGCTATTTTCCACATTTTATTAATCTAATAATGTACCAATATTTAAAATCTCTTATCATTATGAAATTTAAAGCTTATATGTCCTTACATATTCTCCTTATATTCATATACTCCTTAGTCTTTGCATCACTTATTCATCTACGTAAACAATGACTTGTTAATAAGTGAATTTATATAAATTGAAGGCTATTGTATGGTTTTATAAATTTTTGTTTATTGCACCTTATTGGAGCCCCTGTAGCTCAGGGCCTGTGCAACTTTTAGATGATGTTCAGAGTGAATATGACTGACTATGAATTGTATAATGGGTATAATTGCTAGTCACTTTTTGTATATAAATATCTATATATGTGTGGTATATCAGCTTTTTTTCCTGAACTGACTAATTCTATGTGCCTGATAGACCTTTACTATCAGCTGTTTACTTATTGTAATACAAGTTATGCTTATTTTAAAATTAAATGATTGTATCTAATTATGGTCTCATATCCATGTAAATGAACAGAATGATAGTGATATTGCAATGTTTTATGAAATAGTTATTAATTTGGATATTTATTGTGGGTTTGTGATAGGATTATTTATACTTAGTTACACTATAGATTTAATTTTTGTAGTTTTATTAATATGGTCATTGGGTTACAGGGATAAAGCTCAGACAGAGGCCTTGTTTGAGAAATATAAACCAACTCATGTAATTCATTTGGCAGCAATGGTCGGAGGGTTGTTCCACAACATGTCACATAATTTAGATTTCTTTGTGAGTTTCATTTTTACTACAATAATAAGAAATATTCACAATTAAAGGGAAAATATTTTGATTGTTTTATGTAAATTAATAATTTTGTTATGAATTCCTAATATTCATTATAAACGATTTTATATTAATCATTATTTTAAATCTCTGAAAAAGACATGGCCACATGCAATATTACTGTAAAAAATGTAGAAAGTAGCTATTGATGACAACACTCATACTTCATATCATTCTCAGTGCAATAAAATTGTTACTTGGTAATTGTTGAACCATTACTGTTCATTATGTTGCACATGCTTTATGTTTATCATTTTAAATCTTACAAGTATTTTTATAGCTATTGCAAAATCCACAGTTGTAAATATCTGGGACAATATGTTAAAATTTAAGAATATGTGTGAGGCTAAAGAACATATTCAATAGTTTTTAGTTTTACACTGTAGTATAATTTTTTTTTTATTATTAACTAGCGGGCCCGGCAGACGCTGTCCCGCCCTGACTATAAAAAATACCTTGACAATTTATATACTAAAACCTTCCTCATGAATCACTGTCTCCACTGATGACAACCATATGAAAATCCGTTCAGTATTTTTTGAGTTTATTGCGAACAGACAGACAGACAGACGCGGTGGGGACTTTGTTTTATACTATGTAATGATGATTATATTGACAGATATCAATTTAAAAACTTTTCTCAGTATTTCCAATGGAGTAATTGTAATTTTAATAGAGTAATTTAGTTATTCACTGACTTCATTGATTTCACTCATAAGGACACATTTCAACAGCTTTTGGAAATCGGCACAAATATTGTGCGTTTTTCTAAACTTGCTTCTTTTGATTATGTCCAATATGCTGAGATATGCAGGGTGGATGAAGTGGCGAAAGGTGTCTGGTGTAGCTTATGACCCACTAATGCCCTTGAGTTATTTATTATTATGTTGTTAGTATTTAGGATTATTAGTATGTTGGAACACCTAGTGTTTCTGTGCACTGCACTGTTCCTTTACAGTGAAAAAGTATGGCAGGGACAACACTTCAATTGATAACTTTACAATTTATAAAATTATATTCTAGAGGGAAAACATGGCTATCAATGATAATGTTCTACATGCAAGTCACAAAAATGGTGTGAAAAAAGTTGTGTCCTGTCTATCAACTTGTATATTTCCTGATAAGACCACATATCCTATAGATGAAACAATGGTACATAATGGTCCACCACACACTTCTAACTACGGCTATAGTTATGCAAAAAGAATGATTGATGTTTTAAACAAGTAAGTTTTCTTTTATCAATGTAAGAATTAAGAATTCAGTACAATGGTATAAATTATAGGGAACAGATTAAACCTGCAAAAGTACTGTTAAGTCGTTTTATCAAAATACACTCACTGGGTAATGTTTGATTTGCAATATAATGTTTGTAAGCAAACTAGTCTGAAGTAAAGTACTGAAGTCATGGTGGTCTAGTGGTTTGACCAGTGGAATATTGCTCCGAATTCTGCAAGTTCCATCCTTGGCATGTACTAACGAAACTTTCGAAATTCGCGCATATTTCCTAATTGAAATTGTAATGCTGAGGATGAAGGAAAACATCTTGAGGAAACCTGAACCTGAGAAATGATCTTGTAGTACCACTGTTGTGGGAACAATATGGGACTGTGGATTTGTAAGAGTTTGAAATTGCCAATACATTGTGGGCTGGTGTGGAGATTATATCTATACCTTCCTTCGGGAAGAGGTCTATGGCTCTGCAGTGACTCTCTTACAGGCTGATAATGATCAAGGTAACTAGACAAATAATGCTCAGGTTTATTATAAAATGCTATAAAATCAAAACTCTTTACAATCGATCCAGTGTTGAAAATATGCCTGCTCAAAATCAATCATTTTTAAAGTTATGTTATCTGTTACATACTATGTATTGTTTCCCTCCACTACCTGCGTGTGAATAGAAACTGCCTTATGATTGCCTTCCAATTACATATTTTACGTGAGCAAAGAGATAAGAGTGATGGTAAAAATTTCCAGAGGCTACCATGAATCATATGCCTGTACATTTACATCTGTGATCCCGTGCAATGTATTTGGACCTCACGATAATTACAGTCTTGATTCTAGTCATGTGATACCGGCACTCATTAGAAGGATGGATGATGCTGTAAGACGAGGTAAACAGTAATATTTCTTTTTATTTTCCAGTTTCTTATATTCGATGTTATAATTATTGTTTTACTGAATTTATAGATATTACTATCAAATTGATTTTATTATTTTTTATGTTTTAATTTGAAAAATCGCATCATTATCTTAATATAAATAATCGCTATAACAATATTGTTCTGCTTTTTATGATCCATTAAAATAGCACAACAGGCATATTGTTACCTTCCTTTTCGAATTACGACCAATGGACAACGCTGATCAAAATAATGTGTCAATATGACATCTCTCGCCCAATATGGAGCTCAAACCAACAACCTAAAGATACATTTCTAGAATTCAGTATTTTAACTCTGTCCTTCCAATACATTCTTGATAGTCTAATGAATGTCCGCAAAAACGTAACTAAGATCGAGTTAATAAAAGACCAACATAATTTAAATACTACATACAATAACAAATAGGTATTCCATGCTTCAGGCTCACTAAGTCCAAAAACAGTTTTTTAGGTAATAGTGTTAGGTTTTATAACAAAGTCCTAAAACACATTCCCGATTTGCCGGATAGTGAATTCAAGAACCATGTCAAGCAGGTTTTAATGTCTAAAGGCTATTTAGGGTGGATCAATATGTGAATGATGGTGACGTCTGGAAATGACGCCCCTCTCTGTGTATCCACTAAACGAATTAAACGAATGTAAATATCTCTGTTTGTAAAAATATGTATCATGAAAAGATAAACCAGATCGAGTTTGTTGCTGGTTCTTCTCGATGAGTGGGTTGTTTGTCCGAACCGGTGATAGCTTTGACATTCATAAGCGCCTTTTCAGGGCCTAAATTTGACAAATTTCATTTAGATTTTGAAAGACTAATGGTTTATATATTACCCATATATTATATATTTGTGTTCAGGTGACCCCACGTTTACAGTGATGGGCAGCGGCCGGCCTCTGCGCCAGTTCATCTACTCGTTAGACTTGGCGAATCTGTTCATTTGGGTTCTGAGAAGTTACGACAGCATTGAACCTATTATATTGTCTGGTATGACTAAAATTACTTTTTACCAATTTAAATGTTTATTATAATCTTGTAATAACTTCTACTTGCTTTAACAAGATTCATTTGGAAGAGTAGTATGTTTTCAATGTACAGCTATTCTAGCTCCACTATCAGGTCACAGTCTTAAACACACTGCTTTAGGATCCGTCCCGACCAAGTCCTCAGGATTGTCTGAGGTGGTTAGGCTTTGGTCGAATTTATTCGTAGAAGGCACTTATGTTTACAAAAACGACTATTGTAAACGTTTTTACAGTAATTTGATGCTATCGTTTGATAAACCTAATTGTTATTTGCAATTGAAAATACGTGATTCGAAAAATTATAGCTTAGTGCACCGGGCAAATATGAGATTTTTGGGGGGAGGGAAAACATCGTGAAGAAATGCTGAATGTCGGTCTGTTTTTAGTATGTTGAATATCTTCTGTCAGGTACAATTGAGAATCAGTTTCCCCTATCCTCCAGGGTTATACCTTTAACGTTAAATGACGTATAAAGGATAAAGAAATAATGCGAAAAAAAAATCCTTGTGGTATATTGGAGAATTATGAAACTCATTACACCATATGTGATGGTAGACATAGTGCAGTCCAAAAACAACAGTAACCAGCAGTAGATTTACAATCCATCGGCAGTCGTCGCTGACATACTGGCCTGCAAGCCTTTCGATAATCGGATGTACGCTGGTTGATCCCAAAATACGACAAATAACTACTGGTAGAAATCTAATAGAGTACAAACATCCTATTTGCCCGCTTTCATACACTCCCTGCTGAGTCCCATCTTCCCGCTAGGACCCATATCCCCGTTGAGTCCCGTCTTCATATTGAAACTCATCTTCCTATTAGGACTCGCCTTCCCGTTGAGATTAACCTCCCGACTGAGACCCATCTCCCCGCCACGGCCTATATTCCCGTTGAGATTCACCTTCCCACTGAGGCCCATCTTCTTGATGAGGCCCATCTTCCCATTGAGACCCATTTCCCCGCTGAGCCCCATCTCCTTCCTGAGACCCGTCTCCTTATTGAGACCCATCTTCTCGTTGAAACTCATCTTCCTGATGATCTCCCCGCTTGATCAGTGCGAGTAAAAGTTAATATATGGTGATAGTGATCTATTTAGACACAATGCCACGTGGTAAAATACTTATGTGTAGTAAAATAAATTCCAGTCGATGAAGAGGACGAAGTAACGATAAGTCAAGTAGCTGAAGTAATAAAGAAAGCGCACGGTTACCAAGGAGAGATAGTGTATGATACAACAAAAGCAGACGGTCAATACAAAAAGACCGCTTCCAACAACAAACTCAGATCTTTGTACCAAGAGTTCGAGTTCACGCCGTTCGAGACCGCCATCCAACAGTCGGTGGAGTGGTTCAAGCAGAACAGGGAATCAACCAGAACTTGAGGCTTCTAGAAGCATCCAAGATATTGTTAGTTAGGAATTATATGGAAATAAATTATGTTTATCAAAAATCCTTGTTTTTTTAATAACTCTCGAACCTTGGTTTGGAATAATACTGTCTAAGATTTAAGATTTTTCGGAATCCGGGTAAAAATTTGACATTGTATTTGTATATGTCGCTTCGTTAATCAAAAAAAGATTCAACTCAAAATTTACGTTTTTCGGGTTTTCACGAGATACCAACTTAACGTAATAAAGTAGAAAATTAAAAATTCTAATTATAGTATTGTTTTAACAGGTACATACATATTTGGTTTTTAACGTTTGAGATTGTTTTTGTAAGGTGGAGTGATACATATGATTGCGTGTGGGACTTCGGGACTAAATTGGGGTTGATTAATAAGTATAAGTTAACGGTAATTTGGTTTCAGTTTGGTGAGTCAACGTAAGAGATGGCATTCATTCTCATAGATTGTTAATATTTTTATTATTATCTTTAATCGCCATAGATACTAATTCTAATTTTCGGTATCTCGGTTCATTGATACAAAGCGACGGTGGCATCGATAAGGACGTGAGGAATAGAATAAATGCAGGATGGCGAAATGTGTCTGGGGTAGCTTGTGACCCACGAATGCCTTTTAAACTCAAGGGGAAGGTTTATAAAGCTATGATAAGACCAGTCATGCTGTATGCATCTGAGTGCTGGGCTACGTAAGAGACGGATGAGAGAAAATTACATGTGGCAGAGATGCAAATGTTAAGGTGGATGTGTGGTGTGACTAGAAGGGATAAAATTAAGAATGAGTATATCAGAGGAAGTTTGAAAATAGCACCAGTGACAAATAAGTTGAGGAGTAATAGGTTAGCATGGTATGGGCATGTCATGAGGAGAGATGAAAACCATGTAACTAGAAAAGTGTTGAGTATGTTTGTGGACGGATATACGAGTAGAGGAAGACCGAAAAAGGTATGGATGGACTGCGTGAAAAACGATATGTGCGTAAAAGGTGTGAATACTGAAATGACATTTGACAGGAGAGAGTGGAAAAAGAAAACATGTGCCGACCCTACTTAAGTGGGATAAGGATAATGGTTATGATGATGAATCGCCATAGATACATCGGTAGTGAAGAGCTGATATTTTGTTAGGTAAGAACTTTTTTTTTGCTTCGGCCTATTTTTCAGATTTCCATCCTTCGGCGCTGCAAACTACCTCTATGTGATTTTAATAAAGAGTTTTCTAAGAGTCTTGAGGCGTAAAATCTGACTGCACTACATTTGCTTTTATATAAAGTAAAATTCATAATAACACATTTATGTGTTAGATAAACTGGTCATCACAGAAGGCTGTATTCCGAAGAAGTCTATCTATACATAGAGGAAGAATGTTTATGAAAAAAATTGTTGCAGGCGTCTTGGATTTAGTAATGAAATACATTTCAATCATTTTTAGAAATACCTGTTTGTATGAACACGTATTACTGCTAAAGTACTTCGTTCACGATAAAACCTCGCTAAGAAAATCATAAAACATATCCTCGAGTAACATTTATTCTTGGTTTCATTAAAATCGGTTCAGTCTATAAAAAAAATATAATTTTAATGACGACGCCACATAAGTACTAGAGACAATTAGATAAGTGAATAGACTTAATACATTCAGATAATTTTATTAGTCACCTTTTTTTGTACATTAGGTTATACGCGTACGGAGTCGCGGGCACAGCTAGTTATTAATAAAACACCGTGTCAATTACAAATATTCTATATTAATAAAGTAGGGTATTACATTAATGTTATTTTTTATAAATATCTTGATAATGTACCTACTTATATTAGTGGTGATCGTGAAGAAATATGCAATTAAGTTGTGTCTAGTTCACACGCGGTAGAAGTGGATCCTTTAAAAAGAAAGCGAGAAGAGCGTATGTTTCACTGTTCTCCAATATCCGCAGTGAGACACTGCTTCCATTCTATCCGACACAGTGTTTATCTCCACCACTTTTTGTCACACAAAAAGGTCCACGATCACAGTTTCAAAGCCCTCTCAAATTTCACTTTAAAATGTTTTACAATTAGAAGCTACTTTTTAGGGCAGTATTATGTTCTTCTGTGTTCTACTGTACGACTTCAAATCACGGATGTAGTTAGGTATTATGGGGCAATGCCCTACTTTAAAAATACCAAAAACTAAGATACATTATTATAATTCAATCGTTGGCTCATAGTTTGAGATTTTTTTTTAAATGTAGCGATTGGTATCTAAACTTTTCCGAACATACCACAGTTTGTGCTATTCGAAGGCAGATCAATTATAATAATTTTTTTACTTCCGCCCTACCTGTAACCAATGCTGTCCTACCTCAAATTTGACTCTAGCTACAGCCGTGCTTCAATTTATGTTACCTAGTTACTAGCGAGCCCGGCGGACGTTGTGCCGCCCTGATGATCAAAAAAACCTTGACAAATTATATACCTAAACCTTCGCCATGATAAAGTTCATGGTGAAAGGTTCTAAAGGTGAAAATCGCATGAAAATCCGTTTAGTAGTTTTTGAGTTTATTGCGAACAGACAGACAGAGGCAGAGGACTTTGTTTTATATTATGTAATGATAAGAGGAAATAATATCGACGATTCATTCCCAATTTAAAAAATTTCATAGTAATGATTGTGTTAAAGCGAAATAATTTGTCGTAATTTATAGACTAAAATATTAAAATCACGAAATGCACAGTAAGTTGAGAGATAATTTAAGGAAAAAAAAGTATTCACGATCGCACAAAATAGGTCACACTACTTCATAATACTAAGTGATAAAAACAATAGAGCAATGGTTCTCAAACTGAGAGTCACGGTAACCGTGGAAATCTGCTCAAGATTTGCGAAGACTGTTTATAATGGAGAAAGTGATAGTTGCCAATAAAAGTTCAGGATCCAGGTACATTCAGAACATATTACTTTTACATAAGTAATGATAAAATTTGTTTATCTTTTAAACTTGTATCTGAATCTACATACAATGCACGGTATCATAAAAAAAACATATCGGTAAATTGTGGAGATTGCAATGATTTAATCTTAGATAAACATGAAAGCGATAATTAATTCTTCCAAGTTTTTTCAGACCACATTAAATACGACTGAACATTGAATTTTTATCGGATAACAGCTTAAAAACCACTTATGCTAAATATTACTTTACGTAAAACTACCTATACATATATTACACTCTCATTATAACAAAAATCCGTATATATATAAATATGATCTATACCATATCGCTCTACAGGGTTTCTAACTCGTTCAGGAAGTCTCCCTACGACCATCCGTTAAAACAACGTTCAGTCCAATCCAATCGACTATTTATGAAATCAAATTCGAGTGGACCCGCGAGTATAGCTAGTTATAATAAAATATCATAGTAATTTCAGTATTACAGTGATTTCAGGTTCAAAATACCCTACAACTTTAACACCGAATAACAATTTGTCCGAAATAATTGCAGCGATTAGTCGAAAATGGAAACACTGTCTGCGGGTTTTATTGCGTATTTGGGACCCTATACGGTAAACTACAGAAGGGAGATTATACAGATTTGGAACGAGCGAGCAAAGGAATTGAGTAAGTGTATACTATATCCCTACAGATTATAAAACAAAGTTCTCTGCCACGTCTGTCTGTCTGTCTGTCTGTTCCCAATAAACTAAAAAACTACTGATCGGATTTTCATGCGGTTTTCAGCACTAGATATAGGTCATGAATATATTCATGAGGAATGTTTAGGTATATAATTTGTCAAGGTTTTTTTTATTATCAGAGCAGGATAACTTCTGCCGGCCCCGTAAGTATAAATTATGCTATTAATTCATATGTATGATAATTTATATATTGAAGTCGGTTTTATTAAAACGTTTAGAGCCGTCTACTATTAGCTGTACTGCTATTTAAATAGTACTAGTTAGCGTGTACTGTTTATATTAATTTCAATCTTGCAATGAGTTCAATTCTCGGTAAAATAAAATATCTTGAAAAAAGTGATAAGGTTATTTTGGCTAGTTACGATTCTTGGAATAAAAATCTATCGTCAGGCATCTATAGATGTGTTTTTTTACAACTGCACTTGAGAGTCAGTTCACTTTATAGGCTGAGCGTATTATCGTCTTAGAATACTGTATCATTTATGGTTCTAGGAGACTGTGGTCATTTTCTTTATTTACCTGTAAAGTATAAAAATAAATTAGTGAAATTGACAAATCTATTTTAGACATTCCATGTTCTGATGTCTATTCGTTAATAACAACTCTCGGTGAACCGGTCGTGATTAGGATGTGGAATATCGCGGGACTTCCTGTCGACGCGTTTTCTATTCAAAACGGGATAATAGTTGAGAAGTCGAGGAGGTGGCCCCTTATGATCGATCCACAAGGTGAGGATTTGTGGTATCTCTTTATTAGAGTTGTGCGAATAATGCTCTAATACAAACGAATTGAATAATGATGTTGGATTTAAAAATAAAAAGTTCTTTTTCAATGCAATTCAATTCCTTCCTTAGTAATCATTTAAAATGTTATAAGATAAACAGTGACCTTTATTCATTATAAATTTTCATAATTGAAATTATTTGAATAATTCGTATAGTTCGAATGTTCGATGCGAATTTCGAATCGAATTATTCGGTTCGAATCACTATCGAATAATTCAATAATTCGAATATTCGCACACTCCTATGTACTCTTTGTGTTTTTTTGTTGTTTGAGTGGTTTAGATCAGCACTGATGACACTATCCTACTTGTTACTTTTGTACCTTTGTTACCTTTGTACCGTTGTACCTTGGTTTGTCTAAAAACTATTCCATTTCAGAGCAAGCGAACAAATGGGTGAAAAACATGGAGAGAGAGAATCAACTGAAAGTGATAAAACTCACCGATCCGAACTATATCCGTGTGCTAGAAAGTGCAATCCAATTGGGTTTGCCGGTAATTTTAGAGAACATTCGAGAACAATTGGACGCTATTCTGGAGCCTGTTCTACTACGCTATATATTTAGGTATGTATTTTTTTTTGTAATGTTACATGCTTCGATCAACAATAACTAGATAAAGGGTCACGTACAAAATTGAAGCTAAAATCTGTCCGCGTAAATAATATATACTTATGTGTAGCTATTTGTTTACTAAGAAAGGGAGAAAAAAAGTTTTAAAACAGTTTTAAGGTCAACCTAATTACAACCATAACACCTAGTAACTAAAATCATACAATTTTCAGTCGTTTTTCACAAATAATGAAACTGTAACAAATGGTCATTCAAAATCCCGTTGAGTTGACTTGCGTCGGGTCTCGCTCGCCACTGTTACCTTATGACATCTATACCTAGAGGAAATTTTTAACGCGTTCATGTATCCTCACCTCACAAGCGTTAGTCATTGAGTATTCAAGACCCGAATTGACAATGTGCTCCTCATTGGCACCTGATATCATAGTCTTGAACTCGGTAGTCGGTTCTATTTTCACATCAACATTTGCAGTCTTTAAAGATTTCTCCACAGAATCTGGGCAAACATATAGACTACTTTTTGACAATTGGAAGGTGTTAAAACCTCTTCGTAAACTTGCGCATAAAAAATGTCATGGCAGTCATAAGAACTGCCGACAGTAGTGAAAACTCAAAACAGTAGAAGTAACTGTTTTTGAATTTTTAAATTCATTATAGTGTGAATTATTGAAATTTCATAATTATACATATTATTAACATTAGTATTATTTTCACATCTATTGGCACTCGGAGCAATAATTATATAATTTTTTATAGTTTATTAATTAAACAAACATGATAGGCTGCAAAATCTCAATACAAAATATAAATATTAGATGTACACAGGCTGCTATACTGCGCGTCGGCAGACTGACGCAAACCGCGCAAGCGTAATACATAGCATAGCAATAGCGTAATATTAGCATGTCGTTGGCGCGATATCAATAAGTTTACGTATAACGCGCCTAAAGAAGTTTACACTACAAAAATCGACTATGAATAATGTAATCACCCAAAAGAGCTGTATTGGAATCCCTCCAAAACTTTATGCTCAGTTTGCCGAAGCTGACGTGATTCAGGTTTTTGAGGTACTCAAAGTAGGAGACGGTGACTCCGCCAGCGTTCGCCAGAAGGTCCGGAAGAACTAAAATCCTCCTCTGTTGAAGCACAACGTCAGCAGCTGGCGTGGTCGGTCCGTTCGCACCCTCCCCTATTATCTTTTAATTATTGGGATATTACGTAAGCTTCTAGAAAATAACACCTATTTTTTAGTAATACATGGGAGTATTTATAATTAACCAATCTATACTAATATTATAAAGAGGCGAAGTTTGTGAGTTTGAATCTCAGGGGTAATCTCCGGTATTACTGATCCGATTTTCAAAGTTCTTTCAGTATTTTAGTTAATTCTGAGTGCTATAGACTACTTCTTTTTTGTAAATATATATTTTCGAAAATTAATCACAATAAATGTAATTGAAATCGGCAGAAATCTTATAAAATGGCGTGCGCTACTTGAACGGTTTGAAATAAAGGAATAAAATCATAAAATATTCGTTACTTTTAGTTCTACAAAAAAGTCCACGACACTATATATCTAAGTTTAATATCTCAGCTAAAAAGATTGTTTTTATGTCATAAGTAAAATAAATTTTACAAGATTAAGTTTGGATACAGGTTTCCTGTATACTCTACAAATTCTTATGGAAATAAGTAGCTAAATCAAAATGACAATTCATGGCGATAAAATTTCCTTTGGAGTTAGTCAGTAATCCGAAATGAAATTATAAGCCTGTAAAATTATTGCATTGTCGCTGCTGCTGGCCGTGTGTGAATAGTAGGCTGGGTGCAGAGGTGAGGGGCACAAGTATTTATCTCCAATATATATAGGATAGTTTTTATCTTAATTGGAACCGGTACATGTTAAGATTATAAGATTAATTTGTCGCGTTTGGAAATACAATCGTAATAACCGATTTGGCGCAGACGAAGTTGAGGTCAGCTAGTACATTATACGTAGACGATTTTTCTATCTTTTGTTAGTCCACTAACTAATGTTAACAGTGAAATGTAATACAGTGAAAATGTCAACAATCAAATTACTTTGCAGTTTAATTTGGCAGCATTGTCTTGATTTATCGTTTTTTCCATTGCCGCCAGAACCAGGATATCGCATTTTTCGAACAACAGCTCAGGACCGACTTCCTTCGCTCCGGGATACCCTTTAGCGCTTCCCCTGTTTTTCGCTTTATATCGTAACAATTCCTGATGAGAGATATGAAACGATGACTGTTGACGGATAAAGCTATAATAATTTTGTAAGTATATAAAGAGGTATAGTAAACCATTGCATTAATGCTGTCCAGATTTTGCAAGTTACAATCGACTTCGAGAACTCCTATGATCTTGACACCGTGTTGTTCGAGATATACAGCTGTGTAGCTACCGACATTACCATAACCTTGGATTATCGCCGTTTTGTTCTACAAATTTAAGAAACATTTTACTGAATAAAAATGTAAACTTCACTTTTTGCAGTGCAAGTTAGATAAGTTGAGAATAATTTTTGTTCCCGTTTAGCATACAAGGTAATATGATTTCTTACAACTGCTTTCATTAATTAATTAATCATGTTTGTGATTACGTCACAGTTGTACATAATAAGTCCTCAGTTATTAGATATATATCACAATTTACAGGCACGGTTTAAAAGAAAATCCGGTTGAAGTAAACACAAGTAAACCAATTTTCTGAAAATTTATCGATAATTGCCAAAAGTTAAAGTTATCTGCAGAAAATACAGCCCTTCTAATAATTATGGGATAATACGTTTTTTTAAACAAAAAAAGTAGTTACTAATGTACCTACTTATCAATTTTACGTTGAAATTAATGAATAAATAATGTCTATATTGTTTAATTTAATATATGCGATATACGATATTTTCCTTACTGACTTTACTGCCCGTAAAGGCCGGGAAAGGTAAGTTAGTAATAGAAAAAGTTAGGTATCTCGCACTTTTAGATCTAACTTGAGAAGAACAGAAAAATATGTGATTTTTCAACTCGAAGACTTCTAATAATAATAGTTTAAAATATATTAGTGGTACTGTTCATAATTTCACAACATTAAATCAATAAGTTCTGCTATTTTTTACTTTTAAGCTAACTCTAAATAGATTTATAGATAGATGATTGTCTGTAATGTTGCAAACCACAGCAATGATCTCCTTTTATTTTATTTTGTACTTTTTCTAGACTCTTTAATATATTAGCTGATAGACGTGTATCAGACCTGGAATCCAGGCTCAAGGTCGATGAGTTTCATCCAGCAATCATCATGTATGAAATTACTGATGGTCATGAAGACACCGCGGCCTGTCGCTTCCACACGGCCGTGGATTCCTCCACCGTTTATCGGTTTACCGGTAACGCATGCCGCGGCATTTATGTCATTGTAGCCTGTATATAACAGCTTTTAAGTATGAAAACGTAACACGTTAAGTTTAGAAAGATTATTCGATTTCCAGGCCATTTGTAAGGAATGTACCAAATCACAATTGTTAAGCTAATTTTCAGGTGTAAATATAGCCAAAAATGAGCTAGTAAATACCCTAAAACCAAGTCATTTTATAATATACTAGCTGCTAGCCGCGAATCTGAACGCGCTTTTTAAAAATGTATTAAAAAAATTTAAAAATTATTAGTAGGTGTGTACATTACAGAAATGCTTCTTCAAATACATTTGTAAGTACGAGACGCACGCCATCTACTGTAACATGTAACGTGTACATTAGATATGTGAATAATAACATTGTATCGAATGGGCTGGGATTTATTATCAGCAAAATACCTGGAGCTTTAACCTAGCAATATATCACCCACCATCAGTGTTCATTTATACTATATAAGAAAGTAATTCAAATTTTAAGCTATACATTATCGAACCATATCTGTTAAATCTTTTATTATATAAATATAATTGCCGATATAATTAAGTGTCTTATACGTTGCCATAATATAGTAACTGAGTTATGTAGACGCAAACGCGGTAAATAAAACAAAATGGCCGCCAAATTGACCAAAAAGAAACCAAAAATTTAAATTACAAACAGACATATTACTTTCAATTATGTATATTTATTCTTAAAGTTCAATAAACCACACGTCTCACGCGCTTGTGTACAATAAACAACGTATTTTTGATAAATTTCACACAGAATGAAAGGGTGATAGTCCAACAAATAAAATAAAATATATCTACCACTATAATTTCGGATATCTGCCAGTAAAATTACCGATAACATAGGTCCAGCCGTTTCGGACATAACCCGGAACAAACAAACAGACAGACAAAATATAATGATATATTATAAAATTCTCAAAAGATTTTTTAAAATTATTTTTTTGTTACTTGTAAACATATCCAATCACCATTATAATATGTAATAGATTACAATTAAAAAATTGGAAACAAAACAAATGTATATTAAACATTTTGAATAGAAACACAAAATAAACTTTAAAAGTATTTGCGATAGAAGCTTACCACGTTACCATGGCAAAGTATATAATACTAACGCTAACACGCAGCTAAAAGGAAAATACATCCCGATTTTGAAACATTATTAATTGGTGCTTCGATCCTATTATTGTTATCGTGATATTTAGCCGTCCTCGATAAATGAGCTATCTAACACCGAAAGAAATTTTCAAATCGGACTTGTAGTTCCTGAGATTAGCGCGTTCAACCATACAAACAGACAAACTCTTCAGCTTTATATATTAATATATAGATTATCAGCATTTGCTTTACAATTGTAGAATAAATTTCTTGAAAAAAATATGCGAGTTATCACTGACACATCATTGCTGATTACTTTACGCTGATCAGGCAATTACAAACTATTCTATGAAAAACGATCTCGCACGAATTTGGGCCACTTCCTTCGGACATAACCCGGAACAAACAAACAGACAGACAAAATATAATGATATAAAATTCCCAAAAGATTTTTTTAAGATTATTTTTTTGTTATTTGTAAATATATCCAATCACCAAAAAGTTGTTATTTTAATTTTACATGTTTTTATAATACGTAATAGATTACAATTAAAAAAATGGAAACAAAACAAATGTATAATAAACATTTTGAATAGAAACACAAAATAAACTATCTAACACCGAAAGAAATTTTCAAATCGGACTTGTAGTTCCTGAGATTAGCGCGTTCAACCATACAAACAGACAAACTCTTCAGTTTTATATATTAATATATAGATTATCAGCATTTGCTTTACGATTGTAGAATAAATTTCTTGAAAAAAATATGCGAGTTGAAAAAAAGATGTACTGACACATCATTGCTGATTACTTTACGCTGATGTCTGACTTATTGGCTAAAGTTCATTCCCAATACCTGCAGTTAACAATACATATGCAGTAAAATTCAAAACGAAACGTATTTTGCTTCAAATTACCTAGAGTTTTAACATAAGTGTCCACAATCCAAGACATTTCACGTCCCGAAGTGTTTACATCTGGGGCTGGTACGTCGATACCTGCACCTGGAAATAACAATTTTCCACTTGGGATTTTGTTTAATAATTTTGTATTTTCTTGTTTAAATTTTGAAGGGCATTATATGTTATAAAAGTCTACTCTGAATCCAAGAACATTTAAGTTACAAAGTTCAAGAAATGCTAATAAAAATGTGGTCAATTACTGAATCAGTTGTGTTTATTACCAATGTAATTTTTCTTTGCCAATTCCAAGGTGTACCGTCTAGTGATACGCTGCAGTTCAGCGACGGTGAACTTCTTTGGATTTATAGCCACACCTTCGAAATATGTAGAATATGAAGTAAAATAAACATTCCATTAAAATTTCATATAAATAAGAAAACTAACGAATGGCAAAGAAACTTGCCTCCTTTAGAACCACCAAATGGTATACTGGAGCATGCACATTTGTAAGTCATGAGTGCAGCCAGTGCTTTAACTTCTTCCAAATTAACTTCATCTGAAAACCTAATACCTGAAATATGAATAATTATAAAACTAAACACGTGGGTCATTGAAATTGGGAACAGATCACCTGGATTGTTTGACTATTATCTCATTTGATGTTAAATAACGATGTGTTCTAAGATGGTAAATACGTTAAATCGGCTGAGTGCCTTAAGCGCTCGCCTTAGTAGTCCGGTGAAGTTGTTAAGGCCTTGCTAGGCCAATAGCGTCGTCAGTTCGAAAAAAAAGGTAAACACGTTAAGCCTAGAGATGAACTCGCTCCCAAGCAGTTGCTGTAACACATCAACAGTGTGCTTGGCGACAGATTTTCCACTTGAGGGTGGAAGCTAGTACGGCGGAATCATAAAAGCTCTGCCACCATGCTATAGTTTCATTACGGTGTTTTTCCTTCACCGAATGCTACGACTCAGTTGCAAGGATACAAACCTACGTCAAGTGACGCATTGTCGGAACACGTGATCATCTAAGCCACCATCGCTTCAAAACAACAGTTACATTTAGTCTCGCAAATTTAATAATAATTGCTTCTGAAATTTTTTCTAGAACGACCAGCTTTTTAAATATTTAGTTATTAATTAAAGTTATAGTAATTTATGTTGTTAAGTGCCCCGTAAGTTGGGTAATGGTATTTACTTTTGAATGTATGGTGATATTGGAACTATTGGAATGGTATATGTACCTAAAATCTGATTAAAACATGCTCACCTCCTTTGCACGGCAAGCGATGGACGCTGTGTTGCGATCGGTATCCATGTATTATCTCGTAGTCACCATTTTTACGGTGCAATGGAAACTCAAACTGCAAAGAACTATTGCAGGAGCCCATTACCTACCAATTATATAAACCGATAAATGTACTAAATAATATTTTTATTTAGTTAGTGAAGAGTAAATACTTCAGAAAACTAGCTGACAATGTTAGAACAAAGACTAACCTTCAATATTCCAGCGACCCTTTGCTTACGTTTCTTCTCTGATAAGTGTGTATGCTTAATAAAATAAAATATATCAACCACTATAATTTCGGATATCTGCCAGTAAAATTACCGATAACATAGGTCCAGCCGTTTCGGACATAACCCGGAACAAACAAACAGACAGACAAAATATAATGATATAAAATTCCCAAAAGATTTTTTTAAGATTATTTTTTTGTTATTTGTAAATATATCCAATCACCAAAAAGTTGTTATTTTAATTTTACATGTTTTTATAATACGTAATAGATTACAATTAAAAAAATGGAAACAAAACAAATGTATAATAAACATTTTGAATAGAAACACAAAATAAACTATCTAACACCGAAAGAAATTTTCAAATCGGACTTGTAGTTCCTGAGATTAGCGCGTTCAACCATACAAACAGACAAACTCTTCAGCTTTATATATTAATATATAGATTATCAGCATTTGCTTTACAATTGTAGAATAAATTTCTTGAAAAAAATATGCGAGTTATCACTGACACATCATTGCTGATTACTTTACGCTGATCAGGCAATTACAAACTATTCTATGAAAAACGATCTCGCACGAATTTGGGCCACTTCCCCCATTAAATAGACTAATGAGATTATATAACGTTGCATCTAAGAGCACTACAAGTAACACTGATATTTTTTCGAAACCATTACGGATATTAAGAAATCATATGCTCTTAATGATTAAACAATGAAACCGATTATGATTTCCAATTCGTACTTGTTCAGTTTTCTGAATCATTTTTATCATTTTAATATTATATAATTCTTCAATTCTTTATGTGTTCATTTATAATTCATTGTATTGCTTCATATTGAAATTTTTAACTTGTTAATTATTTAAATTATATTACGCTCTTATAATTTTTATATGCATGTCGTTGTTGCCTGTAAATAGGGTCATATCTCGCAAAAATGTTGAACTGTACATTTTACTGTATTTTAATAACATGTAGTGATGTTGACTCTATTGGTAACCTAAATAAATAAATAAAATAAATAATGCCTGACTTATTGGCTAAAGGTCATTCCCAATACCTGCAGTTAACAATACATATGCAGTAAAATTCAAAACGAAACGTATTTTGCTTCAAATTACCTAGAGTTTTAACATAAGTGTCCACAATCCAAGACATTTCACGTCCCGAAGTGTTTACATCTGGGGCTGGTACGTCGATACCTGCACCTGGAAATAACAATTTTCCACTTGGGATTTTGTTTAATAATTTTGTATTTTCTTGTTTAAATTTTGAAGGGCATTATATGTTATAAAAGTCTACTCTGAATCCAAGAACATTTAAGTTACAAAGTTCAAGAAATGCTAATAAAAATGTGGTCAATTACTGAATCAGTTGTGTTTATTACCAATGTAATTTTTCTTTGCCAATTCCAAGGTGTACCGTCTAGTGATACGCTGCAGTTCAGCGACGGTGAACTTCTTTGGATTTATAGCCACACCTTCGAAATATGTAGAATATGAAGTAAAATAAACATTCCATTAAAATTTCATATAAATAAGAAAACTAACGAATGGCAAAGAAACTTGCCTCCTTTAGAACCACCAAATGGTATACTGGAGCATGCACATTTGTAAGTCATGAGTGCAGCCAGTGCTTTAACTTCTTCCAAATTAACTTCATCTGAAAACCTAATACCTGAAATATGAATAATTATAAAACTAAACACGTGGGTCATTGAAATTGGGAACAGATCACCTGGATTGTTTGACTATTATCTCATTTGATGTTAAATAACGATGTGTTCTAAGATGGTAAATACGTTAAATCGGCTGAGTGCCTTAAGCGCTCGCCTTAGTAGTCCGGTGAAGTTGTTAAGGCCTTGCTAGGCCAATAGCGTCGTCAGTTCGAAAAAAAAGGTAAACACGTTAAGCCTAGAGATGAACTCGCTCCCAAGCAGTTGCTGTAACACATCAACAGTGTGCTTGGCGACAGATTTTCCACTTGAGGGTGGAAGCTAGTACGGCGGAATCATAAAAGCTCTGCCACCATGCTATAGTTTCATTACGGTGTTTTTCCTTCACCGAATGCTACGACTCAGTTGCAAGGATACAAACCTACGTCAAGTGACGCATTGTCGGAACACGTGATCATCTAAGCCACCATCGCTTCAAAACAACAGTTACATTTAGTCTCGCAAATTTAATAATAATTGCTTCTGAAATTTTTTCTAGAACGACCAGCTTTTTAAATATTTAGTTATTAATTAAAGTTATAGTAATTTATGTTGTTAAGTGCCCCGTAAGTTGGGTAATGGTATTTACTTTTGAATGTATGGTGATATTGGAACTATTGGAATGGTATATGTACCTAAAATCTGATTAAGACACTCACCTCCTTTGCACGGCAAGCGATGGACGCTGTGTTGCGATCGGTATCCATGTATTATCTCGTAGTCACCATTTTTACAGTGCAATGGAAACTCAAACTGCAAAGAACTATTGCAGGAGCCCATTACCTACCAATTATATAAACCGATAAATGTACTAAATAATATTTTTATTTAGTTAGTGAAGAGTAAATACTTCAGAAAACTAGCTGACAATGTTAGAACAAAGACTAACCTTCAATATTCCAGCGACCCTTTGCTTACGTTTCTTCTCTGATAAGTGTGTATGCTTCTTTAAGTAAGCCTCGAGGCTAGGTTCGCAAACTTGCACAGCGTTATGGTAGAAGAATTCTACCATTCTGTAAAAACTTGGATTTGGATCGGAAACGACACTTTTCAGATGATCCGGTATTTCGTAATACCTCACACTGAGTTTCAAAGGTGATAGACCTTTGGTCACCTTTAAATTATGTCTAAATTGTTTGAACATTCTTAAAAATAACATTATACACACAAACTCAGCGTTCGTCAATCAACATATTAATGTTTTTACATAACAATGTTTAAATTATCTGTTTCCTTTTGATATTTCAAACAGGTTGTATAGTTTCATGCGCTTTGACGGTAATAAAATAGTGTGAGGAATCTATAAGTGCATGGATTTTTTATTATTTTTTCATATATTGCAACATGTCATATTTTAGACATTCAGAAATACGAATGTCATAAACATATAGCTGAGTCTGTTGCGGTATCTTATCTATTGTAAATAAAATGTATTGTTCATATGTGCATACACGTATACGAACTCTCTTTTTATAAACTATGAAATTTATAATTTACGATGTCCCGAAATTAAGAAAAAATTTATAACATGTTCTGCCATTCTGATATCTGTGTATTAAAATATCAGCCAAGGGGTTAATCTACTCTCTCATTATACTTTTCGTAAATCGTCAGATAAACTAAATACATTGAATTAACTTCAGTGAATATTTAACGTCAAATCGCGGAATCACGTTTTTTTTATATGTAGCACGGCAAAATGACTGCACTATGCCTGATGGTAAGCACAGTATAATCCAAAAACAATGGCGACCACAGAGTGACACACTATCCATCGCCCGTCGGCGCTGTCATGCCGGCCTGCGAAAAGCTGGATATGCACAGGCGGATCCCGAAACGCGACCCGCAGAAGCGAATCACTATGACGGGTTTTTTCGCCATATACAAGGTGGTTGCGACCCAGTCAGGCTGTAAAACCCTACCACCCCGCTTTCGCCATTGCCTCGTTCGTTACTCAGCAGGGTGCACCACGTGCAGGTGAGGTTGGCTAGGGTGTCATAAGTCATATGATGTTATTCGACACCCCTTACACCTCAATGTGTAATGCAACCAACCCAGTTTGGCACTTTTATGCTAATTATCATTTCTTTACTCATCACTGACCTTGGCGAAGCTGTCAATGATCTTAAGAAGCCATATCAATTCAAAAAATCCTCAATTTAGGCCCTGAGAAGGCACTTATGAACGTCAAAACTACCATCGGTTCGAAAAACAACTCAGACATCGAGAAGAACCGGCAACAGATTCATCTGGTTTATCTCTTCATGGTACATAATTTTACTAACAGAGTTATTCTCGTTTTCAGTGAATGCACAGAGAGGGGCGTCATTTCCAAACGTTACTATCGGTCAGACATTGATCCAACCTATAATAGCCTTTAGACAGCTTATGGAACATTTTGCGGACAAACATTAGATTATTAACAATGTATTGGGAGATTTAAGATATAGAATTCTTGAAACTTAGAACTTTAGCTTAGGGTTGTGGGTTTGAGCCTCATGTTTTGCAATAGGTGTCATATTAATAAATGAAGCGTTGTCCAACGGTCCAAATTCCACCATTATTGTGATTTAAATTTACTAACCGGTAGTTTACAAATCTGTATTGTGCTTTGAGACCTTGTTATAAAGACACCATTAGTTTAACAAAATAAGGGGTAAGAAACAAAACCACCAAATATAATAAAATTTTATTTACATAAATCATTTATCGAGCCTGCAAATGGGATTGTTGTGGACCATCTGTAGGTCGACCTTAGGGCCTACAAGGTCCCTGATATTGTTGAGGCCGTATTTGATCATGGTGGGACGCTCGAGTGAGAGGCCCCACGCGATCACATTCACATCCTCCGGCAAACCCATCGGCAACAACATCTCAGGCCGGAACACACCAGAATTACCAATCTCTATCCATTTGCTCAAACCTGTAAAAAAAATAGTTTTATTTTGTCAATCAATCTTCTAGTAGATTATTATTGCTAGTGTCGAGTAGGTTGATAGAAGTTGATATTACAAATTTCTTGTGATCATTTCAATGTTCTAACTCGAACATTATTATTCGATTCAATTCGGGCATTATTCGCACACTCCTACTTATTTTATTGACAGTTTAAACATGGCATGACCACTAAAAAAAAAATCTACCCAATAGATGCTCACAAATACGATTTTTAACTTACATATTAAATAAAACTATAGCAAAAAAAATGGTGCGGACCGAGAGTCTGCAGATAAGTAGAAAAAAAAAAAAAACTTTATCACCATAACTAAGACTCACCGTTGTGATAAGCGAATATCTCCATACTGGGTTCAGTGTAAGGATTGTAGGCGGGTTTGAACTGGAGCCTGTCGAAACCCAAACGCTTAAAGAAGGCATCTAGCACACTGATGAGATCAGCTAAACCCAAGCCCCGGTCCGCCACCACACCCTCCACCTGGTGGAACTCTGCTAAGTGCGTTGCATCGAGGGTCTCGTTACGGAAAACCTGGAAATTCAATATTAATCTACACATACATACTGGACCCGGTAGGGATGTCCAGCCACAGACCTCAATATGTTATGAATATAAAAAAATAGTATTAAAATCTAGACCTCCACATCAGTGGCAAGGAATCGTTCAAGTATTATGTAAGCAGAGGTTTTGTAATTTCTGACCGCTCCCCGCCCCCCTATTCAACAAAAGTAAGCAATACTCGTACCCCCCCCCATGCTTACGTAAATATTTATATCAGGTGTTAGGTTAGTTCCTTACAATATTCTAAGAGATGATAGTTCATGGACACATTTAACATATAAAATAATAATATCGAAACAAATACTAATAAACAACATAGAGAACCTTAGTTAAAGTTTGTTCTAAGACTTATAAAAGTATAAACACAAACGTAATAGATCAAGGTGCAATGACCTGTGCCGAAAGCAGCAAGAGGCGACCCGGAGTTAATAAGCTTCAATAATTACATCCGATACGCTCAGGCGTGCCACAAGGTTCAATACTCGCGCCCTCCCTTTTCAACCTGTTCATCAGTGACCTACCTCGGCTTCCGGGAGTAGGGAGTAGGAGTAGGTAGGTTGTTATGCTGATGATACAGTTATCTACGCTTCTCACTGGCGGCTGGATAAACTTAGGAAGCTCATCGAAGAAACCGTTAGCACACTCGGTGATTGGTTTCTTCGATGGCGTATAGAGGTTAATCCCGATAAGAGTACCGCGATACTCTTAGATCCCAAACAACGCGGTAACAGATTACAGCCCATCAGGCTATACGACACCGACATACCTTGGACCGACGGGTCAAATATCTCGGTGTCACACTAGATAGACACTTAAAGTTCGAGTCACACATAGTTAGAGTACGAAATAAAGCCGCTATGGTTTTGGGTCGCCTACACCCGTTGCTTTGCCATAAGAGTAAGATGTCCCTCAGACACAAGCTCACCTTGTACAAAACGTGTATTCGCCCGGTCATGACATATAGTTGTCCTGTTTTTGCACATGCACCGCAACCCATTCTAAATAAGTTACAAGTTCTCCAAACCCGCGTTTTACGTAAAGTGACCGGTGCCCCATGGTACGTCCGGAAAGTCGATCTCCACAGGGACCTGGAGATACCTTCTATCTGGGCGTACATAAAATCACTTACTAGTAATTATTTCGAAAAAGCCGTGAATCATCCCAGTCCGTTAAGCGTTGTCCAACGGTCCAAATTCCACCATTATTGTGATTTAAATTTACTAACCGGTAGTTTACAAATCTGTATTGTGCTTTGAGACCTTGTTATAAAGACACCATTAGTTTAACAAAATAAGGGGTAAGAAACAAAACCACCAAATATAATAAAATTTTATTTACATAAATCATTTATCGAGCCTGCAAATGGGATTGTTGTGGACCATCTGTAGGTCGACCTTAGGGCCTACAAGGTCCCTGATATTGTTGAGGCCGTATTTGATCATGGTGGGACGCTCGAGTGAGAGGCCCCACGCGATCACATTCACATCCTCCGGCAAACCCATCGGCAACAACATCTCAGGCCGGAACACACCAGAATTACCAATCTCTATCCATTTGCTCAAACCTGTAAAAAAAATAGTTTTATTTTGTCAATCAATCTTCTAGTAGATTATTATTGCTATTGTCGAGTAGGCTGATAGAAGTTGATATTACAAATTTCTTGTGATCATTTCAATGTTCTAACTCGAACATTATTATTCGATTCAATTGGGGCATTATTCGCAAACTCCTACTTATTTTATTGAGAGTATGAAACATGGCATGACCACTACGTCACAGTATTTATAACATGCCTTATAGGAAATCCCGCTTTTCATGAGGCATTGTGTAGTCACAATAAAAAAACAACTTTTAACATTCTTGAGATTAAACTTCACTACCATAACTAAGACTCACCGTTGTGATAAGCGAATATCTCCATACTGGGTTCAGTGTAAGGATTGTAGGCGGGTTTGAACTGGAGCCTATCGAAACCCAAACGCTTGGCAGCTAACGTAATCACCACCCAGACCGCCCCATCCCAATGTCATCAAAAATAAGCAAATCGAGAACACCCCACCTACCATCAGTGTTTATGTAATACTTGAATGGCCCCCAACTACCGGGTATAGATACGAAATATCCACGTAACACCACCTATGCATACAATAAGAATGTAAATCTAACGTATCTGTACTACTTTAAATATTAGTCTGGTAGGAACGTCTTGTTACAGACCTCAATATGTCATGAATATAAATATTATTATATATAAAATAATAATATCAAAACAAATACCAATAAACAAACAAAAAGAACCTTAGCTAAAGTTTGTTCTAAGACTTTTAAAAGTATAAACACAAACGTAATAAACCTAAGTGCAATGACCTGTGCCGAAAGCTGCAAGGGCGACCCGGAGTTAATAACCTTTGATAATAAAACGGACAATAAACCCTTTACTTTTGTTCATACCGTTCCCGTGTTCACTTTCCCTTTACCCGATGGTCATTGACACTGTGCTTTAACATAGAAGCTTAGAGGATTGAGTATAATTATTGTATTTCTCTAGATAATTAGGTCAAATATTAAGCACCTATATTTTAAATTGACTTAGAACGAGAATCGAGTGCAGAGTGTCCGCCATAAATGTCTAAACTTTCAACCTATATATGATTTTTTAAATCTGTCCCGGTTAAATAAATAACTACAGCTAACGTAAACACCACCCAGACCGCTTCACATGGGGATGTCATCAAAAATAAGCAAATCAAGAACACCCCACCTACCATCAGTAATGTAATACTTGAATGGCCCCCAACTACCGGGTATAGATACGAAATATCCACGTAACACCACCTATGCATACAATAAGAATGTAAATCTAACGTATCTGTACTACTTTAAATATTAGAGAAAAAAAATGTTGCATGTGTCTAGGACGGAATAAGTAATAAAATACATTTCAATCATTTTTATAAATGTCTGTCTGTCTATCTGTCCGTTTGAACACGCATCACTGCACTGCTAAAGTACTGCGTTCACAGTAAAATCATAAAGTATATCCTCGAGTAACATTTCCGTGGTCTATCAAAATATATTGTAATTTTAATACACGAGAAAAGTAGACAAGTAAATGGACTTAATACATACAGATGATTTTATTAGTCCGTTTTTTACGTGTTTTATTAGTTTCCACGCGGACAGAGAGAGTCGCGGGACAGCTAGTGACGAAATAAAAAACGATAAAAAGGAACATGAGTTAAAAACCCACACACACCGAATTTTGTATACCCTTGCTAATACTGTTTCCCAAGGGATTAGATTATCTATATCTCTCTAATATTCTCTATATCATCTAAATTAATGCTAACAAAACCGCAGGCAAAATCTAGTATACTAAAATTATAATTAAAACACCAGCTAGTCAGACACAATATTATTCAAACTAGTGGGCGCCCAATAGTCGACATTCGACCATATTTCATTGATTTTTTAAAGTTTCAACTTTATTAGTTCTTTTGTCAAAAGGTACTTTATAATTAAAGGGTTTCATGGTGGCTACTCAGTTATTTGCCCCTGTTTTAAAATTATATAAACATTTAAGAAAATCTATGTCTAAATGAAAATAGAAACAAAACCGCAGGCAAAATCTAGTATACTAAAATTATAATTAAAACACCAGCTAGTCAGACACAATATTATTCAAACTAGTGGGCGCCCAATAGTCGACATTCGACCATATTTCATTGATTTTTTAAAGTTTCAACTTTATTAGTTCTTTTGTCAAAAGGTACTTTATAATTAAAGGGTTTCATGGTGGCTACTCAGTTATTTGCCCCTGTTTTAAAATTATATAAACATTTAAGAAAATCTATGTCTAAATGAATATCCTCGAGTAACATTTCTGTGGTCTATCAAAAGATATTGTAATTTTAATACATGATAAAAGTAGACAAGTAAATGGACTTAATACATACAGATGATTTTATTAGTCCGTTTTTTACATTAGTTTCCACGTGGACAGAGAGAGTCGCGGGCACAGCTAGTGAAGAAATAAAAAACGGTAAAAAGGAACATGAACATGAGCATGAGGAACAAGATTGAAGGTGGTAGAGCCACGCTGAAGCTATTACTGGTTTCACATGAATGGGTCGGCTCGTCCGGGGTACTACCACCATCTCACAGAAAACCAACGTGAAGTAACAGTGCTTGCATTGTTGCGTTACGTTCGGTTAGTGAGAGCGCCGGAGGCCCACTTCCCTTCCCCGTCCCCTCTCCCTCTGCTCCATCCCCCCTCCCCCAAACACAGGCTGGCAACACACTTGCGACTTCCCTGATGTTGCAAGTGTATATAGACGGTGGTGATCACTTACAATCAGGCGACCTGCGTGTTCGTTTGCCTCCTATAATATAAAAATACCTTCCGACACTTATATTTGTTTAGAATTTAGAGAATTAATTAGACTGTTTAAGCATTTTTGCAGTCTTCATTCGTTTGGGGACTTTTATCTACTTATTTACGGCAAATTTTATCGTAATGCTCATTGAAATTCAACAATGTGACCCACTTGTTCGTTTGCGTTCTATGATATATAACTATGATAAATAACTATTTGACACTGTTTTAAAATTATATAAACATTTAAAAAAATCTATGTCTAAATGAAAATTGGAATTAATTATAAATTTGAAACAAAAACAGGCAGCTACATAGAGTGGTAAGGCTCTAAAATTCTAAGTAAACATAACTTTACGTAAATAAAGAAATTTATCGCGACTCATGACACAATTTTCAATTAATTTTACACGATTTATTTAGCGTATCGTTCTTTTTAACTTTATTATTTCTCTTAATTCACTCAGTCGCGTTACGTTTTGTAAATCAAACTACGAGTGTTTAGATATGACCTTTATTTTTATTAAGTCGTTTTTATGTAAAGTTAGAAATTTTATATTTCATATTTTGTTAATCCGCTTCATATATTTTAAGTTAAGCTTATTATTGTTTAAAATTGCTAAGTTATTGATACGAATACTGAAGTTTTTTTAAAATTAAATCTTTAATAGAGTTAAAGTTAAGCACCTACGAAGTATAATTGTTCACGGCTATAATATGGTAGTCGAATACGATAACATTTATAATCCATATAGAGCCCATGGGGGCTTCAACCAATTGAGTTACAATACTACCATTAACCTTCGAAAATTAATTCATCTTTGTTCAAAATTCATCATCAACTGTACTAAATATCTACATCATTGTAACCGCGGAGAGCAAACAAGTTTTCTTATTTTGATTTTACAAAGTATTTTTTCGCTCCTTTTTTTATTGCATCATCATTTGAAATGAGTTCACCATAAAAATACTAAACATTATAATATAGACGTTGACTTTGGTAATATTGCTTTTCTCTTATGACGACATGAAGTAAAAGCAGTTTTTTTTTCTCGAACTGACTACGCTATTGATTTGACAAGGTCTTTACAGCTTCACTAAAGTCCCACAAAGTTTATAAACCAACTTGGGTTTTATGATACTTAAAAATGAGAATAACCTATTCAGTTACGAAGTATAGTTTTGAAGACCCATAATTCGATTGTGCGACAGCCTTTCTGAGGAAGATAGTGTTGCAATAAAGGAACTTTGTCCAAAGTTCACTTCACCTTTAGCGCAAA
>MU160924.1:35006-51588 GCA_015888305.1 Antheraea pernyi
TTTTTTTTTTTATGTTATAGGTGGCAAACGAACAGGTGGGTCACCTGTTGTTAAGTGATCACCACCATCCATGCACACTAACAGCCCCAGAGGAGTCGTAAGTGCGTTGCCATCTTTCGGGGGGAAGGGTTAGGGGAGGGAAAAGGAGAGGAGAGAGGAGACGGGAGGGGAGATGGGTCTCCGGCGCTCTCACTGACCGAACGAAACGCAACAATGCAAGCACTGTTACTTCACGTCGGTTTTCTATGAGAGGGTGGTACTACCCCGGGCGAGCCGACCCATTCATGCTGAAACCAATAATAGTTTCAGCGTGGCTCTACCACCATTAGATTGTCACTGGACTACTAAAAACAGTCCTATCATTGACATCCAATAAGACCAAAGAGAATAATACTTATTTCAGTGGTTCCATAAATGTACTAAAGATAAATTGTTTATCATTTAATTATTAACGAACATATATTATGAATTTACATATTATATTATTATAAAATTAACCTACAATTGGACCAGTTCATTTCAAAGGGCATGTAAGGCATGCAACGTCATTCATGTTAAAAATATTGAAAAGGTAATTAATTGGAATGTAAGAGTAAAGTGACGGATCTGTCAAAATATCTTTTCCATTTACATGTGTATATATGTTGTGTAAAATTCTAGCAGTAGTGTGAGTAATGTATATTTTAATTAATTTAATATGATTGTAATGCATTTTATATTAAAATTTTCTCCTCCATATAAACTTTAACTATGCTAAATTTCACGTTCATCCGTTCACGCAATTCGCTTAAAAAGGGGTACAAAGTTTTGGTTTCACGTATTAATATCTAAGATAAATAATCTTTAATGTGAAATATTATTGCCCGACATGCAGTTATGATAACAGTTATATTTGTTTTAACGCCGTCTATCGGTTCTTCGTTAGTACTACATAGCGTACTACACGTCTTAAACGTTTAATATTCTTTGGTATCAATCAATTTGTTTGTACCCTCACATACATTTTCAATCTTCGAAAATGTAAAGTGTCTTTTTTCTAATCTTGAGGATTTGATGCAGAACTTTTGCTAGTAATTTAATTATATAGTAGTTTTAATCGAATTAAAAAATATGCTATTTAACCTATATGCCTTTCATATGTGCCGTAGGTGCCCAGGACAGGTCATTCTATCATGAGCTTATTTTTTTTATAATTCCATAAAAAGACAACTTGGCAACTATATTAAGTTAATACAAACAATCACATATTAGTAGCAATATTTCCGAACAAGAACAGATTAAAATCCCTTAAGCTATTCCCCATTGTGCTATTTAAGATTTATTACACAATGGTAATGCTGGTCTGCTATCTAAAATACTGTATTCATTATTTCACACATACACCCCTTTACTAAGATATAAAACAAACAAGCTAGTGCCTATAACTTTGTTCTTTCGAAAATTATCTTATTGCATGGAAAATAAATTCCTATCGGAATTAATTTTAATCAATATGATAACCCTTATAATTCTTCTATTTTTTATAACCTTTGTAAAATTATGTGTTTACTGCTTATCGCATATTGGTAATTGCATTTTTTTTTAATGTTTATTTGTATATACAAGCAAGCCCGCCTGCATTGATAATTTAAAAAAATATAAAGGACAACCACAGCACCAATCTACCCAATCTACTCAACCAGGATCTAAATCATTCTTGAATCCACCACAACACACAACAAATTTCATCCAACTCTTTCCAGCCGTTTAGGAGGAGTTCAGTCAGAAAAATTATATGTATAAAGATTACCTTGTCAATGCTGAAGTACTTCTGAGGTTTGAACCCAGTTTGTGCCAACTTGTAAAGCATCCTCGCACTCACTGCTGTCGTATGAGTCCGGAGCAAGTTCTTCTGCGCTTCCTCTATCTTCCATTCGTATCTGTAACCCTGGAAATATCAACTCAAATGAGGAACTTCAAAGCCACATGTCAATTATGCATCCTTACATACCATAACACGACAAAGTAATATGCTAAACGCAAAGTGTTTGACTGTTGTTTCCAATTGTCTAATATATAGATGAACCTTACTACTATTGTAGATCACACTTCTTATGTCGTTGAAATCAATAACCAAGGCATATATCATAATATTGAACTTAGCTCTCATTTCACATTTATGTTTTTGATGGGATATCATTATTTTTTGCACCAAATTTATTAGTAGTTACTTATTCGTAATACAATTAATGCCAAATGGTTTTTGTTAATCTTCAATACTAAATACCAGTTAATAACGAAATAAATACAAAACTCGACCTATAATATTTATATAAGCTTGAACCATACTCTTACCTTGAACTATATTCTTAGTTATCAGTACTAAAACTGAAATTAATGGATTTAAACAAATTTAAGGGTGGTATTCCACTCGTCATATATTCTTTTTTTGTATATCATACGAAGCAAACCATCTGGTGGGTCACCTGATGTTAAGTGATTACCACAGTCCATAGATACTTGCAACACCAGGGGAAGTGCGTTGCCAGCCTGTGTTTGGGGGGAAGTGAGGAAAGTTGTCCTCGGGCGCTCTCACTGACCGAACTAAATGCAACAATGCAAGCACTGTTATTTCACGTCGGTGTTTCTGTGTGTCGGGTGGTAGCACCGCGGGCGAGCTGACACATTCATGTTGAAACCAGTAATAGCTTCAGCGTGCCTCTACCACCTACACCATATTTACGTGAAGACCTCAAAATCTACATAAAGACCGACTTTCATCAATTTTCATTGCTATTCTTACATTACAGGCGCTATAAGTAAATGTTCCTAATAGAATCAATTTATTGAAAAATTATAATAAAATGATGAAAAATTACTAGTTTCTGATTTTTTCCTGTGTATTCACCCAACTACCTATCTGGATAATTTGAACTCTCTAGGTCATCTGGAACTGAGTTAGATTTTTGGTCAATAGATCAGTCAGTGATAAAAATGCAGATTTTTGGACGTTAATATTTAGTTAACTGTTTGATGTGAGTTTATAAAATGTAGAGCTCATATATATCAATCAATGTATGAGCCAAATCTGACATGTTTATGGGAAATAGTTTTTGAGATATGAGGGGATTAAAAGTGGCTACAAATGGTTCGTGTATTATTACACACGGTACAGCACACTCGTTATTCTATTAGCTTGAACTTGGCTTGACATGCTGCATCGTAATTAATTTACAGGAATACCCAAAGTTGTTTTCTAGGAGAAAAAATTATTAAAGATGGACATCCAGATGAATCCATAAGAATTCATCAGTTATAACGACCTATGGAAATATTAAAAAATGACAATTGATGACAATTGAGAGAATATTGATTTACCTGTGAACCATAACCACCCACACTATGAATTTTCTTAACTCGTTCCAAATAGTCTATTGGAAATTCTGCAGATTTTGCAGGTGAAGACATAAAGAATGTATCATGTGCGTCTCTCGCAGGATGCTGCTGAGGCTGGAACAGAGCGTCAAAGTTCCAGAAGGAGCTCTCCACGTACTGGTTGGTTGGCATCTCAGTAAAACCCATCTCCAAGAAAATCTCCCGGAACTCAGAGCGAACTTTTAAAAGAGGATGAAGGTGACCACATTCTGGCGGCTGACCTGGAAGATACCTTGAATTATCTTTAATATCCTAAGGCACATATTATAATGATCAAAATGAGTTAAAAACCCAGTATTCAATATGTTTTTCCATGTTCCAGTTCACGCATTTCAGTCTTTTTTTTTTAATGTAAAAACTCAACAAATATTTTTCTCTCTGTGATTTAAATCACATTGGGCGTTTAGATGATCCTGAGTATGGAAATTTTTCGAAAATCTTTTATTGAATAATATCGCGTTAATCACAATATTAGGTGAGGTTACAGATGGAGCGAAACTTTAAAAGCAAAATCCACAGTTTACCAATTTGCAGTGTACAGTTCAACTATAATCCCAAACAGCTATTCTAGATGTAGATAGTAATTACCAAAAATACATAATAAGACTACTGTTACAATACTTAAAAAGCAAACATAGTAATTGAATTAGCACAAAAATTTGTTAGTTAACTTCAAGTTATATGATGAACTATTAGCAGGCCTTTCTTTGTCACTTCATTTTTGGGGCACACTAATTTTCGAAAGTTGTAAGTCCATAATTTTTTGTGCCTCAAAAAATGCAGAAATGTACACCTTTTTATTTTGGGTACTTGCGACATATAATAGTAAGATGCTGTTCTAAAATTTATAACTTTTATAGTATAGTACAAGTATAGTCAACTCTCGATAATTTGACACTCTACGAGCCTAGAGAAAAATTTCAAATTACCAATTGTTTTACATAACAGGAGTTCGAATAACCAAGAGAAAGAGAGAAAAAAAATCAAGTAAACAAAGCTGGTTATATATTGTTTTAAACATTGGTACAATTATTCGTAAATTTTCATTTTGAAAAGAAAAAATGTATACTTATACCTTATTTATGTAATCAACCGACAAGTTTGCACATGTATCTAAACAAATGACAGGTACACATCTGCACAATAAATGCTTCAAATTATAGAGAGTATGGAAGCCTAGATTTCAAATTTTTGCATATTGGTGAGCAAAATACTGTTATTTCAGATAACCAAAGCGAACATGAAAAAAAATCCAATTATCAAGAGATTCAATTACTGTGTCAAATGATCAATTACTGAGTGGAGACTTATGGAGACTTTAGTATGGATAAATAAGAATATATGTATAAGCAGATGACAAGAAAAAGTAATAATAAAAATTTACTTACCTAAGGCATCAAAGTTATAAGGTTTGAATTGTAAACTTTTCCAGGATCCCGTCAATAGCATTTCGCTTGTCAAATCTGTTTCCAATTTCTTTATAGTTGTTGCAAACTGTGACCCTTTGGAGAGCATGAAACTCTTTACTGTCACCTCCTGAAGCAACTTCCGTTTCTTGTAATCATTTCTAATGTTATCCGGTAAGTTATCAATGCCTTTCTTGATTTCATTAAGATGTTCCTGAACTATGTCTGTAATGGAATTGACTTTTTGTTTTACAAGGGGCGGTCCACCAGACTTGTCAATCCAAATCCAGCCAGATGACATTGCTTTACTGAATCCTACTTTAGCATTTGGCACTGTCTGAAAAATATATCAAAATTGATCAGTTTTTGACCAAAAGATATAACATAATATAACACTCAACTTATAAATATAGAAAGTATAAAAATTTCAGAAAGCAGTTATCTGTTTATTTCTTTTTTGTTTTAGTAGAAACTGTAATCAATAAAATGTTACTATAATCAGATGTTCACTACATATAAATTTCACAGGTCAAGTAGGCCATCCAGTGAGGAAAGTCACTCATCAGATATTGAAGAATGTTTTTTCTTTTTAACTGCTTTTGGTGGTTGGGTATTGTCAGATTTGAAGCCAGTTTATTAGGGTGCCTTTTCAGTCTTTATATTTCTCTAATGATAATGATTTCTTATATTTAATAGATAAAGTTGTTAGAAATATTTCTTATTGTTTCATTACTAGTTTTACATTTTACTTTTTTAGTTACACACCAACAAATACAATTAAACATTTTGTTGTAACGAGACATAACAGCAGCTAATTAATTCTAGGTGCAAGTAGCAGAGTACTACACAATCAAGTACTTTTTTTTTTATGTCATAGGTGGCAAACGAACATGTGGGTCACCTGCTGTTAAGTGATCACCACCATCCATGGACACTAACAACCCCAGAGGAGTCGCAAGTGCGTTGCCATCTTTCGGAGGGAAAGGTTAGGGGAGGGAAAGGGAGAGGAGAGAGGAGAGGGGAGGGGAGATGGGTCTCCGGCGCTCTCACTGACCGAGCGAAACGCAACAATGCAAGCACTGTTACTTCACGTCGGTTTTCTATGAGAGGGTGGTACTACCCCGGGCGAGCCGACCCATTCATGCTAAAATCAATAATAGTTTCAGTGTGGCTCTACCACCATCATACTGATAACATACTAACTAAGTACTGATAACAGTTTATCAAAATTTTATCATGGTAGCACCCTTTTGTCTCAGCTGCCTTTATATAGGGTAATTATATTCATACATCAATTTGCCCTTATTCTGCTATCAGTTAATTTGCTATCTTGTATAATATTGGAATTTATAATAATAACACAATAATGAAATAAATATTAGTTGTTTTTATGGTGACCTTGAGTGTGAACAACCCTTCACACTTGTTGGTTATTACACAAAACTTGCTTTTTTTATTAGAAGGTAACTCCCTACATCATTGTCATAATAATAATAGTCTGATGCCACCAATATCTTATTAGAAATAATATATAATTAATAACATGTTATTAGTGCTGTAATAGCCACCTTTAGTTATCACTAGTGATGTATTTGTACATATTGCTATTAAAAATACAATAACTGTGAATGCAACCAAAATAAGATAGTAAGAGCTGGCACCTTATCTAATCTTAAATATCTTCTAAGCTTTGTAATACTTAAATGTAATAAACATGACACTGGCAGAATTGTAGAATTTTCCACAGGAGCCAAAGACTAAATAAAAAAAAGTACTGTGAGTGAGTTTTGAAGTGCTTTCTGCCCAGAATTTTAAATAGGCTACCAAAATCTAGTCTACAACCTTGATAATAAAAATAGAAGCCATTGAAAGTATAGTCAAGTGATATTTTATACATCAAAAATATAACTAAATTATAGTATGTTCTTAACCGTAAAATCATATTTTTTTAAATTTAGGTGATTTAAGCAAAATTATTATTATTGTTCCTGCTGCTAAACATATGTTAAGTTTTCTTGAAATTTATTTTTGACCATCTGATTTTCTAGAGTTATTTTAATAATAAATCTCATAACCAACATCGCTTCGCTCCAGCCCTATTCCTCTATTAACCTAACGTGACTTAATCGGATTTGCTTTGATCAGTTCGCTTGCTTGCTGCGCTTGCTCGCCTGTGTTATGTGTGGAGAGGCTTTATCATCATACAAATAACAAATACAAATGCAAATTTCTAATGCCAAGCCTAATGCCAACCCAAAAATAAATATACTACAGTGCTTTTCAATACGTACCCACCTTGTTGTATAATATTTTAAGGCGTAATAAAAGTAATTAATTCATAATATATATATGAATAGTTGGATTAATCCCAATGACAATTGGTATAAAAGTTGAACATACCGTTGACTGTGATATAGTCGTAGTATTTATAGGAAGAGTTTAATTGGAGATACCAAGACGATAATAATAGTACAGTTATAATAGTTTGAATAAATACCTTCATAACTTCAGCCTGTGTTATACCATTCTCAGGAATATTTCTATATAAAACAGCTTCGTGACTGCCCTTATCGGCAACCAGCTGCCCTTCCTCCGTCAACTCCCACTTTGTGGATTTCAAAGTCTCAGAAACCACCATATCAAGAGCTTCCAAGCTTTTGACAGCGCCTACAATTTTTTGATGTTCTACATTAAATTCGCTAGCTAGTTTAATAGTGTCCGCTTCATTATTTACATCTAAATAATGCAAAATTCTTTCGTTTAATTCCATGTTTACGTTTTCACTTCAAGTTTTAGGTTATATTCAGAAAAATGACTTATATGACGTCTCTCCAAGACTTTTCTTTTTAGTTATTGGCAACCCAGTCGTTTTCAAAAACGATTACTGCCATTTTCATGTAATAAATTAGTCTCTTCTGCTTGCGATTCTTCCTGTTATGAAAATATGTTCCAAGCTTTTAATAATGACTAATCTTGAAAATTAATATGCAATAAAGTCTTTACGCAGGTAGAGGGAGAATGCGGATAAATGATGCAGTGGGTAATATGTACTTATAAATAACATAAGACTGCTATTTATTTTCGATTTTTGAAACTTTTAAAACACATATGTCGTGTAATGAAAAGCGCTGACTAGGACAATTAAAGAGGAATACTTCTCTAGAAGATCTCGTTTTTAAGACGTGAAACCTAGTAAAGAGCTAATGTAACTTTTGGCAACACCGATCGTTATTCTGATTTGTGACTTTGTCCGGTGTTGGCGCGGTAACAGGAGGAATTTAACTTTATTTCTTGTTTGAGAAAAGTTCCTGAGAAATATAAGGTAAGTTTTGTATTACTCGTGTAATAAACATTTTTTTATATTCTACGATAAAGCAAGTATGTGTATATATTTCTTTTCGTTTTGTACGATAATGACCATTTCATCATACATTTAAAAAAAATTACAGGTTTTTAATACGCTATGTCATCAATATTTGCCCGGGATAAATGTAATAGAATCTAATAACTATTGGAATAATCTATTGGATTCTACCAAGATATTTAAAATGTGTAAAATGCTATTCATGAAATCATTCTGCATTTATAAACTATACTGCCCGTGGTGTAGGACTATTCATGTTTTAAAATGTTTTTTTTACGGAAACATTTGATAATATTGTTGTACTTGTCCCATTTAATATAACATAATCGATGTTGAAATGGCTCATTAAACTTCGAGAGTCCATGGAAACTTCCAGGCAAACTGAATTTAATTGCTACTACCTACTATGTAATTTTATACTTTTTTTTAATTACAATAGTAATGTCTAAATATTACTATATTTTAATTACATTATATTACTAAATATTACATTATTACTAAATCTCATATAATTGCTTGTTTTGCATAAAAACTTTCAACGCACCTGTGACCTTTTAAGAAAATTGTGAAAGTAAATTCTACAACAAGCTCTTTATTAAGCTAACAAGGCCTTGATTATTAAAAACTGCAGCAGAGTCACTAAAATCTTGGACATTCTGTACCTATTGGTTTTGCAAAATATAGTTTCATAATATATATAAGTTTTATGTATAGTAATAGGCATCTGTGTAAATGTATGAGATTGATAGATGAACTATTGGCCAATTACCATGAAAATTGGCCACCCTGTGTTTTTTTTTTCAAAGAAAGTTTATATGATATGCATTTTTGCATAGAGTAACAAAGCGCGTTGTAAGTGTAAGCGGTTTCATAATTCTATGCATTTTTGGATTACTCTCCACATGTTGAAGCTGAACTATGGTTTTTTGTTATTCACTTTTATATTATATCTAATTTAACATAAGCAAAGTCGTAAAGCTAGTGTAATATTAAAAAATAATTACCATTTCTGTTTTAATGGATATGTTAACTGAAACAAAAAATAAATAAAAGACATTGTCAGACAGGTTAAATTAAAAGACTTTAAGGTAAAGCTATTGTTTAGATTCTCTGGTACATTGTATAACTATGTGCATATTGTTTATAATTTTTATTGTTTATTTCATTTTGTCAAGGCATAATAATACTCTTTGTTCTCTGTGGTTTTACCCTTTTAATCCAATCCAATCACTGGTTTTTGATAAAGATTTTTTTTTATTGTATGGGCATTTTTTTAAGTGGGGAGATCCATTTGGGATACCTACTCTACCTAAATGTGAGAATGGGTTATGTATGACTCCCATGAACTAAAACCCTACAGTGTACGACTGCTGCTCTTGGTTGGGGAAGCATGACATCTCTGCAAAACTTCACTGTGCCACCCCGGCGACTGTTCCTCCATCAGTAGCACTAATAGTAGCCTCACCCTAATATGGAGACAGTCATGCATACACACTCCGTCTCCTCTGTCTGCTAAACCTGTGCAATGGGAACATGGGCCCCTGACCCATCTACCCTATGTCCGGCTACTCATTTGTATGTCAGATGTATATCTGCCGCAAGTAAATAAAATAAAACGTTTCTTGTTTACGTTCGTATTAAATGACACACACATAAAAGCTAAAGGTTAACCAGACGTTTTGACTAGAGAAAAACTCTGAAGATGTATGTTTGTAAATACATATTCGTATTTAATTTTGAAAAATGCAAATTACTGTCTAATGACGCGTTTGTGCACGCTCACAGTTGACGTAATAGAACAAAATTAAAAAAAAGTATATGCAATCGTAGGTACTTACACTTTTTGACAAAAGAACCACAGAAATGTTTAAACTTAAAAAAGAACTATGGTCTGATTTCGACCACTGGTAATCTGAAATTCCTAATATCTGCGTTTACAGATTATCATCTTACCCTTATCCGACCTAAGTAGGGTCGGTACAACATGTTTGTCATGTTGTGATGAATGATTTGGCTTCATTTTTACGCTCGGCCGCATGTCTGACAGCAACCCTCCTCCCTACTCCCAGTATTTTGTTGTACCACTATACGTTTATGGTTATTATATATACTCGTAATCACGAGGTCTGATAGGTACATCTTTTAGCTTTACAATTTTTCTGTAGGCTTTACCTTTGGTAGGCTATCTATAGTTTCCGTTTGAGCGGCACTACAGTTCGATTTAAAAACGAAGTTATTCAAGATATATGGTTTGCTTGTTATATTGTCATTTTTAGCTAATAAAAATCTAGTCAATTTTAGATTGTCCTGGACGACCGTATTTTTGTTTGTTTTTTTAAGTATTCACTGTACTTTTGTTGTGAACTTCTTTTACTTTTACTTCCATTCTATTCTATTTTCCCACTGTTTTCGTACAATTCTGATTTGATTAACTCGGATTGTTATCCAGATGTCCAGAATAGACCTGGTTATCTTTGGAGCGACGGGTTTCACCGGTAAGCATGCTGCCGAGAAGATGGTGAGCTTCGCGAAGAAGTATCCCGGATTAAGTTGGGCGATTGCGGGTCGTTCTGAGAAGAAATTGCAGAGTTTGTTGCTGGAGATCTCGAAGAAGACCGGTGAGTGCTTATTTTTATCTGATTGCGCTGAGTAAACACTATTTTCGGTTAGTATATTGCTTTGATAAGCTTTTTAACCTATACGGATTAATGGATTGTGTGAATGAGACCGGCTATATAATATTTATGTATAATGTCTGTGAATAAAGAAAACAGGGATTGTCTTAAAACACAAGAGTGAAGTGAAATTATTGTGGTACTGTAAAAAAATACAACAAAAAGCCAATGTTACGCGGTGCTCCCAGGCTAGACGGGTCACGTCTACAAGTACTGACCGCGCTTGCTTAACATCGGTGATCGAACCAGAACCGGTTTTTCAACACTACCCGACACAGTGTTTATCTACCCTCCACCATTTTTCGTTACACACAAAGTGTGAGGATCAGAATTGTAAAGCCCACCTGTAAGAAATTCTTCAAAAATATGACAGGTCTGAACCTCCGTCATGGGGGTTTCAAACGATACCTCTTGTGCGATACAGTGACACTATATTCACTAGATAATAAAGAACTTACACACGTGCACACACAAATACAGTAAGACATAGTGTTTATAAGGGACATTTACTATTATTTCTTTGTTAGTTAGCCTTACCGAAAATAATATCCAATCCCATTTTAGATTTTGTACGCGTTAGTGCGCCACTTTTGAATTTATGCATACGTTAGATAACTTAGCTTGATTTAAATCCGCGGTACATGCTTGCATACTAGGTGAGGGCCCAAGCCGAAGTTCGGTCGATTTGGTACTCTTGAATATGTTATCATTTCGACCAATGATATTATACGTAAAAAGGTTTTTACCTACCTTTTTACTAATAACTGGCTGTGCCCGCGGCTCCGTCTGCGTGGAACTTAATGTAAAAAACAGTAACTAATAAAATCATCTCAATGTATTTAGTCTATTTAATTATCTTTACCCTCGTACTTAAGTCGTCGTCATTAAAATTACAATCAACTTTTAATACAGTAAACCGATTTTAATGAAACCAAGATCAAACGTTACTCGAGGTTATGCTTTATGATTTGAATGAAACAAAGACTAAGTTACTCCTGAGGATATGCTTTATGATTTTCTTAAGATTTTATCGTGAACAGAGTACTTTAGCAGTGATGCGTGTTCACATAAACAGAGTCAGACTAATGTCTAAAAATGATTGAAATGTATTTTATTACTTACTAGCGGGCACGGCAGACGTTGTCCCGCCCTGATTATAAAAAAAATCCTTGACAAATTATATACTAAAACCTTCCCCAAGAATCACTTTATCCATTGGTGAAAACTGCATAAAAACCATTCAGTAGTTTTTGAGTTTATCGCCAACAGACAGACAGAGAGACGCGGTAGGGGACTTGGTTTTATACTATGTAATGATTCATAGACACCTGCAACAATTTTTTTCACAAAAATCTAACACTAATTACAGAATAAAATCTATATCGATTAACATACATTAAAAAAAAATACACACAACCGAACGTAGTAACCTCTGTGGTAGTAACCTCCTCCTTTTTCGAAGTCGGTTAAAAACAGTTGGTTTTTTGTTACGCAATTTTTTGGTGACCACTTTTTTAATACGGAAATATGTGCCTTGAAGGAAATATACGAAATCTTTGTAAACAATAATTTAAACTCCAGAAATATTAATCATAGTGTATACATAAACTGTGAGATTTTTGCGTACCTATAATTCTGAATTATGTAAATAAGACGTCGTCATATTTATTTCTGGGCAGTTTTATCTTGACTATAGTTGCATGCGAAATAATCATGTTTTCCTTTATTATAATCGCGTACGTGTTTACAGTACATTTTTTATCGATGGGTATTGAATATTTCTTAATGATTTCGTATTTCCTTTAATCACGTTATACTGGTTACAGACAACCTGAATTAGGGCAAACGGGTACGAACAAATCGTTTCCATTTTAAGTTTACAATATGACGAGCGGACAAGATCGCTACGAGACGCAATTATAATATGAATATTTAGAAATTGAGAAGGCTTATAACAAATTTGATAATTATTCAATGAATTGTAAAAATACCATAAACGTTTTACTTTATATATTGACATCAATGTTTTATCGTTTGATTAATCTATTGAACAATGGAAACTGCATGTCCGTTTTCTAAAATAAATGACAATAACGGTTATGTAATGTTAACGTTTACATCGTATGCATACGTTTGCATTCCTCATTCGTGTACGGATGTGCAGTAGAGCAAGCGAGATATTTCTTCGCATTCGTTTAGTTCCACTAAGTCAGGGGTCAGCAACCGCTGGACCTAGAGAAGATGGGTCGGGGGGCCCATCTTTCTATTGCGCTGGTCCGGCGGACGGAGGAGGCGGCCGATGTGTACCCGGCTGTCTCCGAACAGGACGAGGTCCGGCGGCAACAATATCGCTGCTGGGCCAACCGCTGGGGCGGCACGATGAAGTCTATAGAGATCTCGTGCCGCCCCAACTTAGCGGTAGACGTACACCGTGGGGTTTTAGTCCGTGCGAGACGGACATAACCCACCCTCTCCCCCGGGAGGGTGGTGTATCCATAAGGGATTTCCCCACGTAAAAAAAAAAAAAATATACTATGTGATTACTGTGTCTATGTACTATGTGATTACTGTGTCTATGTACTATGTGATTACTGTGTCTATGTACTATGTGATTACTGTGTCGGCTCGCGAGCCACATGTGGCTCTCTAGATGCGAAGCTGTGGCTCTTTAGTTCCATACGCAAATATTATATATAAAAAAAACATTTAAAAATCACTACTTACATGTACATGACTAAATACATATTTTTCATGTGAATTAATAGGTTAGTTCTTTTGTATCAAGAAATTTATGCAGGTACTATTTATTGTTGGGGAGAAACATTTTTGTGGCTCTTTACAACCCTTTTAATTTTGTAAATTGTAATTTTTGGTTCTTCCGACTCAATAGGTTGCCGAACCCTGTTCTAAGTCGTTTCTTTTGCGTTCGTTCATCAGTATACGTTTGTCCTGGTTTGTTTGTTTGCACACGGCTTTAATATGCCAGCGCTTGGTAACACTACGGCTTGGATAAGGAAGATCTAGAAAATTCTATACCACTATGAGGTTTTTGTCATGTGTGGAAGAATTCGCAGTCTCAAATCTTGTGATTTAAGATGTGCATAGAATTTACATAAAACTGTATCTCAACTGTAATCTGTGTCTCAATAAATAGGTGAAAACTTCTAAAAAGAAACCAAGTCTCACAACTCAGTTCTTCAACCGTAAAAAGTAGTGAGATCCATGTAAAACCAACTCGGTTACTTAATTAAGTCCCTACTTAAGGGACCTTTTGTCTTAAATTATTACGTAACTAGCTAACCTAACAACATCTTATAGTGACCATATCAATATTAAAAATATTTTATTTTTAAAATTTTATGTTTTGAGCGATCATGATAATATTTATTTATATATGGCGTCTTAGTTATAGTTGGACTGTGTTTGGTTATATTTTTTTGAATTTGTAGATGAGGATCTCTCGAATGTCAAGGTGATAATCGCGCAAGTGGACGATGAACAGTCTTTAAAGGAGATGTGTAAACAAGCGAAGGTTATTGTTAACTGCGTCGGTCCGTACCGTTTGTACGGGGAACCGGTTGTTCGTGCGGCCATTGAAGCTAAGGCGCACTATGTTGATGTGAATGGCGAAACCCAGGTGAGTGATGCCCTGACCCAGTGGTCGGCTAAACGCGGTTCGCGGGTCGCATGAGGCCCTTAGTTGCACATCTCCCACAAAATGTTTAGTGCAGGCACGAAATATTATTTACTAGTCCCGGCCCGCGCCTTCGTCCGCGTGGAATAATTACTCTGGGCTAACGCTAAGCAGCGAAAAAAAAACGATTTTGAAACATTCTTCATTGATGCTCCGTCCCTATTGGTCTTAACGTGATGTTATATAACCTACTAGCTTCTGCCCGCGACTTCGCGTTGAATAGTGTTTATAAAAACACTTTCGCTAATAGTACATTATTTTAGAACAAGTTTGGTTTGCATAAAGGTTATAGTGTGCCAACCATAAAAGATAGACTGATGCTGTCGTGGATTTTTTTAAACGTTTAATAGGGCATCATGATCTTTGCAAAACTTTAACCGCTTACGAAGTGCACGCAGCGGAAGCTTTCAAAAGGAAAAAAACCTTATTTTGAAACATTATTCATTAGGGCTCCACTCCTGTTGGTATTCGTGTGATGTTATAGCCTTCCTCGATAAATGCTATCTAATACTGAAATATTTTTTCAAAACGGACTAGTTGTTCTTGAGGTTAACGCGACCAAGCAAACAAACTCTTCAGCTTCATTAGTATAGATAGTTTAATAGGAAGTAAAAAAAGCAATATATATATAGTAATAAGAAAAAAATACAGTAACTAAGGAACGGGCTAAACTGAAAATAAACTTTGCAAAACGTAGGTACTAGATACAATAAGAATGCAGGGAACCGACGGCCGCCTGCCACGAGTGCGGCGCTGAGGAAGACGCCGCGCAGCACACGCTGTCTGAGTGTGCTGCGAGGGGGGGAGCAGTGCCGCATCCTGGCGGCGGCCGTGGGAACGGACTTATCGCTGCCGAGCGTGGTTTCGGCCATGCTCGGCAGCGAACAGGCTTGGCGAGCGATGGCCTCCTTCTGCGAGGAGGTCATCTCGCAGAAGGAGGAGGCGGAGAGGGCCCGCGAGGCAGACCCTCAAAGTGGCCACCGTAGCCGGACCTGAGGGGGTGGGCTGGGGGGCCCATCTCCTCATTGCACAGGTCCGGCGGACGAGGGGAGGCAGCTGGCGTGTACCCAGTCTGTCTCCCTATTAGGTAGGAGCCCGGCGGTCACCTTCCGCCGGGCGGACCGTTGGGGCGGCTCTCCAAGGGGAGAAGCATAGATCGATTCCATGCTGCTCCAACAATGACGGTCTCCAACAAGACAGATCCCGCTCGAGGGCCAAAAAAAGTGTGTGAATTTTTGAAAAAATGTTATTCTTAGGGTTTTAGTCGGTCAGATTTTGACATAACCCACTACTACACCACTACAGGGTGAGTGTCCGTGTGGGATTTTCGTATGTTAAAAAAATCACATAAAAAAGGGAATCAGTGTGGTTACGATAGCGTTGTAAAAATAAATTAAAATCTGACTTTTTATACTTAACAAAAATTTTAATTATAAATAGTCTGACTGATCGTTACTAAGTAGACTGGTGGAGCATAACATAAAATAGTCACCATCGGTCATTGAAGTCAAAATTATCTCTAGAAATGTATTACAAAAGCCTTATTTTGGGATCTTTGACGTATCCAGTATTCTAAATTTAAATAAGCCCTGTACTGTTTTTATCCTTATAAGTGACAGGATCTAATGATTTAAAAAATTACACAGTACACAAATTGTCACTTAACATCGCGTGACATCATGATTAAAAGTTATAATCTATAAACAATTTAAAAAAGTCAGGTGATGATCATTCCCTATTAGAACGCGAAGGTCAGTATTTAAAACAGGTTATAATGAACTACTCGTGGGTAGGCGCTCGTATCTTCGTATCTCTATTGTTCAGTATACAAATAATTTAAAACTTACATCACTATAATATAAACAAGATGACTTAACAAAAATCTACTCTAAAAAACGCACCACGTCTTTGAGTAAACTTAGTTAGGTGGGTATTACTTAGATTGTGATAAACCAACCATTAATTTAATCACTAGTGTATATTTTCTATACGATTTTGAATTCCCTAGTGTGTTTTCGAAACTCAAGGT
>MU160925.1:23842-51918 GCA_015888305.1 Antheraea pernyi
AAATGTAAAATACAGATGAATGATAATTTTATATCTGGTTTATTTTCTTAGCTTCATGCCGACCCAGTGTCCGCCATCGATGCGTATATTGAAGGTGTTCGTGGCTAATTTAGCAGGAACAGCAGTCTTTTCGCAAAGGGTAATCTCAAAATTTTGAAGAAGTTGATACAACATGACTTTCACTTCACAGAGAGCAAATCGCGATCCTGGCAAAAAATAATAAAAATAATCGATGCGATATAAAGTTAAACAAGATGAAAGGAGGTATTTAAGGAAATATTTTTAATTATTTGGCCTTTTCCATTATACAACGGAGTTCTAATAATGCGTTTCCCAATCATACTCTGTCTTTACCATCTATAAAACCAGTAGTCCAAGATCCCAGAGCGACCAGACACAACTTATTTTTAACTAAATGAAACCTTACGTTCTGAGTAGTGTTCAGCTCGCTTGCGCACTCATGGAGTTTGAGTCTGTGGCCACTTTATATATACCAGGTCAGAAATTGTGGTCATCAGAAAGTGTCTTGCGATACTGGATACTACTTTAGAGTGACATTTGACAAAACATATATAAAAATCAGCAATTTAAATTTAAGTAAAGTAAGCTCTTATTTTTAGCCACCTTTCTGACCTTGTATTTATAGATTGGCCACAGACTCAAACTCTGTGAGTGCGCAAGCGTTCTAAGTACATTAAATCACTACTCAGAACGTAAGGTTTCATATATATAAAAATAAATTGTTCAAAAATATTATCAAAATAAATAAATTGCACAGTTCATCAGCTTGTGATGTGGATTTAATAGCTTCATTAAAAAATGTTTCTTGTCTTAAAGTCCAAAATATAAATAGTTTTAATTAGAGTACATGGAATGACTTGCGATTTTTATCTTCTTAGATATAAAACCATATATGAAAATTTTGATACAAGGCTTTTGATTCCTTTAACATCATCAAAAGTCGTTGTGTTGTGTTATGATGCTATAGTTATGTTAGTGGTAATAATCGACTCACCAATGCAATTCCTAGGTCCAGATCCGAATGGAAGATATGTGAATGGTACAATTTTGCTCTTGTTTTCATCGGAGAAACGCTCAGGATCGAATTTGCTTGGATTTGGGAAGTAATTCGGATCGTGGTGAAGTGACCATACTGGTATTACCAAACTCTCTCCTTTGCGGATCTAAAATATAACAGATGAATGTTTTTTTAAAATGATTTATTCTAAAGAACTTTGTTTACTTTAAAATCCATTTAACTAATTTAAACCTTGGGTCGTTTAATTACAATTCTATATGATAGTAAGCAACGATGTCAACTAAGATAGTAACAGCCTGTTACCTAAAAAAGGATAAACTCTCAGTTGAAGCTGCTGGAACAAACGTATACGTAACGTATTTGGTTACAGAGTTTTAACCTGAGGTTTATGGCATCATACGATCTAATAAAGAGAAATTATATTCGATAGAATATATCTATCAATATAAAATCACATGTGTGTCAACAAATCGCGCATTAACCCATAAATTTTACTTTAAAAAATATCTAGCAACTATTTATGATTTGCTACCTACTAAAGGAGTACTTGCATATATCTCTCGTATATAGCTATGTTATTATAAGTAGTTAAAACATGATAATACTTACGATGTAATCTTTGTTAGTTTTGTTATTTGCTTTGCCTAAATTGTAATCTTTAATACAGAGTCTATCCAATCCAACCGCGGGAGGCCACATACGAAGAACCTCTGAAAATTTTAAACATATTTAGACAGGTAAAAATAATCGGAATAGAAAGAATGCGAAAGGATGGTATAATAATATATACTAGTGGGCGCTCAGTGGTCGATATTCGACCATAGTTCATTGATTTTTTAAAGTTTGAATTTTATTAGAGTTCTTTTTTCAAAGGGTACATTATGTTATAATATCATTGTTGAATGTAGAATGAAATAGGGTAATTGGAACGTAAGAGTAAAATAATACATAGCATAGAGCATAGCAACCTCCTTCACAACCTTTTTTGAAGTCCTTTATTGACAGATGTCAAAATGTCTTTTTTATTTACATGTGTGTATATGTTGTGTAAAATTGAAGCAGTAGTGTGAGTAATGCATATTTTAATTAATTTAATGTACTTCTAATGCATTTTATATAAAATAAATAGCTTTCTGCACTTCTCCTCCATATAAACTTTAACTATGCAAAGTTTCACATTCATCCGTTCGCGCATTTCTCTCAAAAAGGGATACAAAGTTTGGGCTTCACGTATTAATATATAGATCTCTACTACTAAAAGTCTACTAATAAGTTCGATGGTTTTTTTTAACTTGTATCTTTAATAGAGCGACTATTCATGGAAATCACTACTATTTCAGTAATAACAAGGTTTTTATCCTTTTTCATCGTTCGAATTTTACAATTCGTGTGAGTGTGATAAACGCCACTGGATTATTTATCTTGGTATATTTATCAATGGGTATCATTGGTAAATTCAAATTCACTTCGGCCAAACGTCTTCATTAAAAAAACAACGAATAAAAGAAAATGAATACATATATTTCAATCATAGGTTTATGTCTGTGTGTTTATCTAATGCACCACTTATTATCGTTTTCGGAATATTTAGATCAATAACAGCGATTACTGAAAAGAAAATTAATCATCAAACTGTAGTTGATATTTAATAACTGTGAATACCTGTTCCACTCACTACCAGAAAGGTGCAAAAAACAAGTCCAAAGATGATGCATGAAACTTTTGAAAACTGAAATCTTGGAAGTACTATGTGTAAGGATATCATCATTTTATGATATTTCCTATTATTGTCAATAAATTAAGGTTGTAAATCAGCATTACTTACAATTTTTTAATTATTTATTTTATATATCATAGGAGGCAAACGAACAGGTGGGTCACCTGATGTTAAGTGATCACCGCCGTCCATAGACACTAACAACACCAGGAGTGTCGCAAGTGCGTTACCAGCCTGTGTTTGGGGGAAGGACGGGAGGGGGAAGGGGAGGTAGGGCTTCGGCGCTCTCACTGAGCGAACGAAACGCAACAACGCAAGCAGTATTACTTCACGTGGGTGTGTGTTTCTGTGGGTTGGGTGGTAGTACCCCGGGCGAGCCGACCCATTCATGCTGAAACCGGTAATAGCTTCAGCGTGATTGCACCACCTATGACCACCTAATTAGTTCTATTATACAAAACAGTTTTTATAACAATTAATTGTCGTGACTCGTTGACTCCTCGTTAGTAGAATCGTAGCTCGTAGATTCGCTGCTCGTAGCTTGTTGACCATTATCGTTGCGCATTTCCTTTCTCGAACTATCTCTCGATTTGTTTCTATGTGTGTGTCTGTCGATATCTCTTGTGTGACTTTTATTAAGAGTCCGTTGGCGCTTATCATCAATATGCATTCTCTTTGCATATGTCAATGAGATAGCTCCGAGTATCGGCCTAACTGAGATTTCTCGAAATGAGTTCCTCAGTATACGGTTTTTCTAAACAAACGGTCCAAATGCCGACATATTTTCGTTTTACTGGTATGAATTGTTTCGTATAAGCGCCGTGCTATATCTTGTAAGCACCATGTGGCGCCGCGGGTTTTCTTTTTGCCGCATCCGTTCAAGGCTGCGTCAACATCCTTATACATAAAAACTTATACTTACCGCTACCGCTACTTAATACCGCATTAAGTCCGCCATTGCGTATTTAAAGCATAATGTATAAATAAATAAATAATACCTAATACACAATGCTTTAATTTTTTTTTTTTTACTGTATTTTTGGCAACCAATCTTTTAGATTATTACTGCCATTGTCGAGTAGTTAATAGTATTACAAGTTCTTCTATTTTATATTTGGCAACCAGTCTTCTAGTAGACTATTACTGCCATTGGTCAAGTGAATATCGAGATTACAAGTTTCTTGATATAATTTCAAAGAACTAACAAGATGGTGACTTTCTAGGGAGTTTTTGTGGCAAGTCAGAATCCATGCGACGTGGTATTATTTCCGATCCACTTGATTTGTGCATAATAACCAAACTATATTACGTAATGCACCATCAACATTACACAATATAGAGCCAAATAACACAAGATTATAGATAAAATATAAAGACCACTACATGGCATTCCAAGATCCCGGCAAAAACTCATTTCATATAATCGTAACCTAATTAACAACTATCAAATTACGCTAAGCGATCTACACACGGCTCGCTGTCCGATTCATAAATGTCTCAAAATTAAAATAACCTAATAGATCAAGCAATAAATCTGTATTGTTGAAAATAAAGACGTATAGAAATTTGTATTTTACTACCCATAACTCTCATTCAACAGCCGTATGTATACACGTGAACAATAAAATATTTTCAAGGCAGATTTTATATTCGACAGTAAAACCATTCTTTATTCGTGTAGGAAAAGAACGCTTTACATTACCTTCCAAGTAAGGTTCATAAATGTTTATTCAATTAATCTACGGTGGTTGAGTATTTAGTAGTATTGTATTCAGTATTTAGTAAATTTAAATGAAACGTGTGTTGAATGTTGTTTGTACCAACCAATATACCAATTTTGACAACACTTTTACTCGCAGACAGAGGACTTCTCATAGAATTTTTTAGAGTGAACATGTTTACAGAAGTCACTTAAAACTGGTAAAAGGGTTATAAGTAGATATGTATTTATTTATTTATTGAACACCAACACAATGTACACTGATCATTATTAAAATAAGGCACACACAATTTGTAACGGTAAGTGCCATCGTAATTAGAGGTGTAGACTGCATGCTTAGTCTGACACTCATTATCAGGGTTACAAAAAACAGTTAGGGTTACAAAATGAAATTAAGAAATTCACTAAGTTTACTTAATATTATACATTAAGAAAATTTATGAATAAATAAGTATTATAAAGCATAATTGCTTTTCGTGTTTGTATGTATCTGGTTATCTAAACTTCGTAACGCATTGATATGGTTTTCACTTTCGTAAATTTTATAGGTATGCCTAATATGTGTTTATAAATTATACTAAAGTATAGAAAATTCTTATTATAACGAACTTGTAAAAAGCTAGCTAAATCATATAAGATACATAACAATTATGTACTACATAACTGTATATCTGAAAAATGACTACGAAAAAGCGCATGATAGTATATGTTTTATAGGAATATACCTCAGAAATCATTTTTAACCTTAACAGATCATTAAAAAACATTCAGGTTTTCAACGATTTTTTAGTTTAGTTTTTAGTTACATTAAGGTATTCAATATACATCAAAACTGCCCTGAACCGAATATCATTTCAATAAATATCTGCGAAAACATCACAGATTTAAAATTAGGAGTGACAAACAAATTGTACTAGTCTTGTCTTATGTAGCTTCAGTGATCTTGAGGAACAGAAATGCGATTGTCACATAAAGTGGATCTAAATCATTTCTAAATTCTAAATCATTCTAAAGCATTTATAACGTTGCCTTACCATATTACATTAAGGTCGTGGTGGCCTAGTGGTTTGACCGGTGGAATATCATCTCAATGTCCACAGGTTCAAACCCCGGCATGTACCAATGATTTTTTCGGAAATCGCGTACATTTACTAATTTAAATTGGCAACATTATCGGCTAACGTTGAAGGAAAACGTCATGAGGAAACCTGAAACTAAGAAATATTCTTGATTCAATTGATTCTTGATTAGATTCTGCTAGATGCGGGGTAATCATAGAACTGTTGGTTTTCAAATCGTCAATATATCATGGGCTGGTGTGGTGATTATGGGGTATACTTTCCTTTGGAAAGACGCCTATATACCGAAGCCGGTACCGGTTTTTATAAACAAACGGTCCAAATGCCAATATATTTTCGTTTTACTGGTATGAATTCTTACGTATAGGCGCCGTGCTATATCTTTTGTAAACATCATGTGGCGCCACGGGTTTTTTTTTGACGCATCCGGTCAAGGCTGCGTCAGCATCCTTATACATAAAAACTTATACTTACCACTACCTAATACCTAATACACTATCATTTCATATATATATATTTTACCTTATTTTTCACAACCATTTTTTTAGATTACTACTGCCATTGTCGAGTAGTGAATAGTATTACAAGTTCTTCTATTTTATATTTGGCAACCAGTCTTCTAGTAGACTATCACTGCCATTGGTCAAGTGAATATCGAGATTACAAGTTTCTTGATATAATTTCAAAGAACTAATAAGATGGTGGCCATCTTGTTAAAACTTCAGGAAAGTTTTAAAGGAGTTTTTGTGGCAAGTCAGAATCCATGTTCCGTGGTATTATTTCCGATCCACGTCACTTGTGCACAATAACCAAACTATACTACGTAAACCACCACCAATATTACACAATATAGAGCCAAATAACACAAGATTATAGAGAAAATATAAAGACCACTACATGGCATTCCAAGATCCCGCCAAAAACTCATTTCATATAATCGTAACCTAATTAACAACTATCAAATTACGCTAAATGATCTACACACGGCTCGCTGTCCAAATAACACAAGATTATAGATAAAATGTAAAGACCACTACATGGCATTCCAAGATCCCGCCAAAAACTCATTTCATATAATCGTAACCTAATTAACAACTATCAAATTACGCTAAATGATCTACACACGGCTCGCTGTCCAAATAACACAAGATTATAGATAAAATGTAAAGACCACTACATGGCATTCCAAGATCCCGCCAAAAACTCATTTCATATAATCGTAACCTAATTAACAACTATCAAATTACGCTAAATGATCTACACACGGCTCGCTGTCCAAATAACACAAGATTATAGATAAAATGTAAAGACCACTACATGGCATTCCAAGATCCCGCCAAAAACTCATTTCATATAATCGTAACCTAATTAACAACTATCAAATTACGCTAAATGATCTACACACGGCTCGCTGTCCAAATAACACAAGATTATAGATAAAATGTAAAGACCACTACATGGCATTCCAAGATCCCGCCAAAAACTCATTTCATATAATCGTAACCTAATTAACAACTATCAAATTACGCTAAATGATCTACACACGGCTCGCTGTCCAAATAACACAAGATTATAGATAAAATGTAAAGACCACTACATGGCATTCCAAGATCCCGCCAAAAACTCATTTCATATAATCGTAACCTAATTAACAACTATCAAATTACGCTAAATGATCTACACACGGCTCGCTGTCCAAATAACACAAGATTATAGGTGTCTGCCTGTATCTGGTTATCTAAACTTCGTAACGCATTGACATGGTTTTCACTTTCGTAAAGTTTATAGGTATACCTAATACGTGTATATAAATTATACTAAAGTATAGAAAATTCTTATTGTAACGAAGTTGTAAGAAAGAATTTTCGAACGCTTACATAAAAAATGCTAGCTAAATCATATGAGATACATAACGATAATGTACTACAGAACTGTATATCTGAAACATGACTACGAAAAAGCGCAGGATAGTATATGTTTCATAGGGATATCCCGCAGTAATCATTTTTATCCTTCACAGGTCATTAAAAAATATTCAGGTTTTCCACGATTTTTTACTTATATAATATTGGCTATTATCTAGTTAAATAGTTTGTTACATTAAGGTATTCAATATACATCAAAACTGCCTTAAACAGAATATCATTTCAATAAATATCTGCGAAGACATCACAGATTTAAGCTTAGGAGTGACAAACAAATTGTACTAGTCTTGTCTTACGTAGCTTCAGTGATCTTGAGGAACAGAAATGCGATTGCGACATAAAGTGGATCTAAATAATTTAGGCATTTATAACGTTACCTTATCATATTAAATTAAAATCTAGTAGTTTGATCCACTTGATAATCCACCGGGGATTATCATTTCAATGTCCACAGGTTCGAACGATTTTTTTCGGAATTCGCGTACATTTACTAATTTAAATTGGCAACACTATCGGCTGACGGTGAAGGAAAACGTCATGAGGAAACCTGAAACTAAGAAATATTCTTGATTCAACTGATTCTTGATTAGATGCGGGGAATCATAGAACTGTTGGTTTCTCAGAGTTTGAAATCGTCAATATATCGTGGGCTGGAGTGGTGATTATGGGGTATACCTTCCTTTGGGAAGACGCCTATGACCTTGCAGAGTACCTACATCTATGTGAAGCCGGGACGTGCCGCTAATTACGAATTCTACCTAATCTATATCTTCTATTCTTCTTCTTCTATATCTATTCCATACATATAATAAAAATGAAGTGTCTGTATGTAATATCAAAATTTTAAAAAATAACTGATCGGGTATGAAAGTTTACATGCTAGTGATCTTCTATTCTTCTTCCTCTATATCTATAAATAAAAATGAAGTGTCTGTATGTAATATCAAAATTTAAAAAAATAACCGATCATGTATGAAAGTTTACATGCTAGTGATAACAAAAATGTAATTTTTAAAAATTTTGTCTGTCTGTCTGTTTGTTCCGGGTAATCTCCGAAACGACTGGACCGATTTTGACAGAAGTTTCACTGGCGGATAGCTGAAATTATAGCGGGTTACTTAGGCTACCCTAAATTAGACTAGGTATTAACCGCGGCTTCGTCTGCAATGCTATCTCCAAAACGGTTGGACCGATTTTCACGTAATTTTCACCGGCAAATAGAAGACATCATAACAAGTAATTTAGTTTTTTTTTTATTTAGACTAGTTGTTAACCGTGGCTTCGTCTGAAGTGCTATCTCCGAAACGGTACGACCGATTTTTACGGGACTTTCACCGGCAGATAGCGGATATTATAAGAAGTAATTTAGTCTATTTTAATTTAGACTAGCTGCTAATCGCGGCTCTATCCGTAATGCTATCTCCAAAACGGTTGGACCCATTTTCATGGGACATTCACCGGCAGATATCGGGCATAATAATAAGTAATTTAATCTATTTTAATTTAGACTAACTGCTAACCGTGGCTTCGCCCGCAGTGCTATCTCCGAAACGGTTCGACCAATTTTTACGGGATTTTCACCGGCAGATAGCTGATCTTATAGGAAGTAATTTAGGTTATCTATTTTAGACTAGCTGCTACTTGTGACTTGAAATGCACATAAAATTTAGCAAAAAATATGTTGTTCACTGTAAACATGTACGTAAGACGTGCGTTGTACTAGACTCTAAGAATAAATATAATTGAAATTGATATATCTGTATATATGTATGTCATTTTAATCATATTGTCATTTTGGACATTTTGACGGCCATTTTTTTAATTACCGGGCTTTCGTCTACATAACTCAATAACCATAGTAAAGTATAAGAATATTTTATCGGGTTCAATTAGCACAATTTAAATTGTCGAATATTAAAAACTGCTTAGACAGATATAAAATGTCATTGCTTGGCGAGCGATGGCCTCCTTCTGCGAGGAGGTCATCTCGCAGAAGGAGGCGGCGGAGAGGGCCCGCGAGGTAGACCCTCTAAGTGGCCCTCTCCGCCAACGGAGGACCGGCGGGAGGAGGCGGCGCTTTGCCCAACTCCTCCCGCCACCGTAGCCGGACCTGAGGGGATGGGCCGGGGGGCCCATCTCCTCATTGCACAGGTTCGGCGGACGAGGGGGGGCAGCCGGTGTGTACCCGGTTGCCTCTCTATAGGTAGGAGCCCGGCGGTCACCTTCCGCCGGGAGGACCGTTGGGGCGGCTCTTCAAGGGGAGAAGCATAGATCGATCCCTTGCCGCCCCAACAATACGGTCGGACGGTACACCGTGGGGTTTTAGTCCGTGCGAGTCGGACATAACCCACCCTCTCCCCCGGGGGGGTGGCGTATCCATAAGGGATTTCCCCACGTATAAAAAAAAAAAAAAGGGAGACTTTGTTTTATACTATGTAATCAAACACAACAGTGACAAAAGGACAATAATGAGGATAATTGAAACTATACAGATCTTAGACAATTACATATTCACTATTTTGTTCGTAATCTTGCATTATAAAACCTTATACTGTATGGTAATGGCTATAATTTGCATAATTTAGTTTGGTTGTTGTGCGCAAGTGAAGTGAATTCGTGATAACTAACCAACCCTACAGGAGAGTACATGTTTCGGGATGAAAAGTACCTTATGCCCCTCTAGCTACCGGGTATGTTATCCTCTTTGGCAGACCAGCTGAAACTTTTGTATAAATGGTAAATAGAACGTCGTTCAAGCTATTGAACAAACAAATGAAATATCGCGTGTCCGTAAATATCTCGAGCCTAGGTCGCCCCCGCGCGGAGCCCTCGAGATATTATTATCGCGATACAGTGACTCACCTACATCACTTGAACACACATATGAGATCATCTCTCTCACACACGTGCATATACATACACATGGTTAAATGATCTACACACGGCTCGCTGTCCAAATAACACAAGATTATAGATAAAATGTAAAGACCACTACATGGCATTCCAAGATCCCGCCAAAAACTCATTTCATATAATTATAATTTAATTAACAACTATCAAATTACGCTAAATGATCTACACACGGCTCGCTGTCCAAATAACACAAGATTATAGATAAAATGTAAAGACCACTACATGGCATTCCAAGATCCCGCCAAAAACTCATTTCATATAATTATAATTTAATTAACAACTATCAAATTACGCTAAATGATCTACACACGGCTCGCTGTCCAAATAACACAAGATTATAGATAAAATGTAAAGACCACTACATGGCATTCCAAGATCCCGCCAAAAACTCATTTCATATAATTATAATTTAATTAACAACTATCAAATTACGCTAAATGATCTACACACGGCTCGCTGTCCAAATAACACAAGATTATAGATAAAATGTAAAGACCACTACATGGCATTCCAAGATCCCGCCAAAAACTCATTTCATATAATTATAATCTAATTAACAACTATCAAATTACGCTAAATGATCTACACACGGCTCGCTGTCCAAATAACACAAGATTATAGATAAAATGTAAAGACCACTACATGGCATTCCAAGATCCCGCCAAAAACTAATTTCATATAATTATAATCTAATTAACAACTATCAAGTTACCCTAAATGATCTACACACGGCTCGCTGTCCGATTCATAAATGTCTCAAACTTAAAGTAACCTAATATATCAAGCAATAAATTTTATCGTTGAAAATAAACACGTATAGAAATTTGTATTTTACTACCCATAACTCTCATTCAACAGCCGTAAGTATACACGTGAACAATAAAATATTTTCAAGGCAAATTTTATATTCAACAGTAAAACCATTCTTTATTCGTGTAGAAAAAGAATACTTTGCATTACATCCAAGTAAGGTTCATAAATGTTTATTCAATTATTCTACGGTGATTCCTCTTTATAGGAAAATAAATTTAATATATAGATGTATTTAAATTTGGGGTGTAAGGGGTGTCAAATAACATCTAAGACTTGAGAGATCCAAGCCAACCTCACCTGCACGTGGTGCACCCTGCTGAATAACGAACGAGGTAATGGCGAAAGCGGGGTGGTAGGGTTTTACAGCCTGACTGGGTCGCAACCACCATGTATAAGGCCAAAAAGCCCGTCATAGTGATTCGCTTTTGAGGATCGCGTTTCGGGATCAGACTGTGCATATCCAGCTTTTCGCAGGCCGGCATGACAGTGGCGACCGGCGATGGATAGTGTGTTACTCGGTGGTCGCCATTGTTTTTGGATTGTACTGTGCTTACCATCAGGCACAGCGCAGTCATTTTGCCGTGCAACAATAAAAAAATGAAACGTGTGTTGAGTGTTGTTTGTACGCTATTATCTGCAAAATAGCTAAACCAATTTTGACAACACTTTTACTCGCAGACAGAGGACTTCTCATAGATTTTTTTAGAGTGAACAAGTTTACAGAAGTCACTTAAAACTAGTAAAAGGGTTCAACTTCAACATTTATATATTGGCGTCTCGTAGATACGAATTCTGCCAGTGTCAAGTTTGTAAGTGGATATGTATTTATGAATAAATAAATATTATAAAGCAAAGTTGCTTTTCGTGTCTGCCTGTATCTAGTTATCTAAACTTCGTAACGCATTGATATGGTTTTTACTTTCGTAAATTTTATAGGTATACCTAATACGTGTATATAAATTATACTAAAGTATAGCGTCCATTACAATATATATTTTGTCTAGTGTCAAGTCAAAATGTAGCCAAAAATGCTACATTCGCTACATACACGTATTATCTGAATTCTCTACTAATGTTCCATTACCATTTAAAAACTAAAAGATTAATTGACTGTCAAAGAATTCTCTAAGAATTTCGAGCAAATAATTGTATCAGAGAACTGACTCTGCAAATAAAAGAATGAATAAAAGCAAAGCAAAAAAACTATTGTTATTCTTAAGGAATTTCATTAATATATACGTTCTTGAAGGAATCGAGGAGTGGTTACAGAAGCACGACATGTCTGAACACTGTTTTATCAAGTTTGGCAATATTGAGAAAAATTTGAACTATACATGAACATAACATATAACAATAAATATATGCAGTTGGTTCAAAGAAAATTTCAGAAATTCAAACAGCAATTTGCATGAATTCTTAAGCTATTCGTTGAAATATTATACAATTCAGAAATCGCTTTTACTTTGTGACAATAAGTATTTAAATGCTTTTGGGTATAACATTTATTAGTCCTATTTTATTTTATTTACCATTCTTTCATTTCTCTTCATAAAAATATAAAATTTATTTTAGTTGATCATTGTCTGGATAATAAATAATATAATAATGTTACAGCCTGTATGCCGAATCTAAGAAATCAAAAAAATATTGTCCGTCTCGAACTTTGTCGAATCATTCGGATAATGACGTTAGCTTGCCAGAGTTTACCACACTGCTTTATTGAAAGGTGTATAAGTACGAAAAAAAGGTCCTAATAGAGTGGAACAAATGGAACAAATCTTCAACCGAACTGTGACTACAGCAATTATAAGGTCTACCTTGATTGTAGTGTACTTCTGTGATAGTGAATTTATTTCATATCTGTGTGTACGATAGCAAATAAATCTCTTTCTTCGCAAACGATATTTAAATTACCTACGGGCATAACAATGTGATCCGTCACAAACTTATTTCACAGTGCTTATATGTTTCTTTTTATTTAATAACAGAATAGTTGGAACTGAATTATTACACTATTGTTAAGTTTTATGCCAATGGTAACAATAAAGGCCAATAGCTATATATTTTTACGTTTGTCTGTGCCACTCAGCAGTCTTTAATTAACCGCAACCCTTACTGTAGTGAACACTGACCTTTTCAATGTTTGAACTGATCCAATTTCATGATGCTTACTTATTTAGGGCTGGCATTAAAAACTTCTTATTAGAAAGCTTTGAAATTCGGATCGGAAAAATGGTAGGGATAAACACTGTGTTGGGTATAGTCTTGAAAACATCGGAGTTCCGATCGCGACGCCGTGGCGGACGGTTGTGCGCTTATTTGCTCTCAGTGCGATTTCTTGTCTCGCTCTCGCTTTTGATACTCGTTACTAAGTTCGCGCCGCGTTTACGAGCCCCTGTTATTGCGTTGAGACTCTCGGTTTTTCGCCGCGATCCGTTTCTATCACATAGTTGATCGTATGGCGTTCTCCTCAGAGCGTGGCAAAACGTACTGTTCAGTACTAATTAACCGCACTTTTCAGTGCTTTCTGCGTGTCATCGCTTCGCGTTCCAGGGATACAGCGCGTCGCGCCTGCGTACGTTGTGCTTAACTTCGTGGTTCGCACTTCGTCGTCGCGTCGATCAAGAAAGAAGTGTTAGGGCGTCCACTTAGGCACTGTAGGTCCCCTGTGAGGCATTGCACTTCGCCCACAGCTTCCTTGGTCCGGATTCGGGATGGTCCGTTAGATACAAACCGGCGCACCCCTTTGCCCCTTTGGTAGGGATGTTGTTTATGTACCGCCCCGTTACGCTCCCTTCCTCAAGCCCCGCTATGGCCTCGTCAAGTCCTTCCGGCACATCTTGACTCGTACAGCCTCCTCCCCGATGCAGTAATATTCTAAAATAGGAGGATATTCCTAGATTCATGTTACATCTATCCACCAAAAACACAGCGTTGTATTAATACATGATACAACAATGCCCTGCCCTCGCCGTCACATCGCTACGCCCGTTACGATTCAATACAAGTCATCTTGAATTGTGATTTCCTCGAGTCGCAACTCGAGAAAAATCTCATACACTTCTGACGTCAACACTTTTGCCAGCATTAAAGTGAATTCCACACACTGACGATCACCGTCGACTAATTTCTTGTCTTAGGGCTAAGAAGTTCGGGTATTTCGTCCACGCGCTGGAGAATGAGCGACTTCTGCGAGTTGTCCTCCGTAGAGATCCTGGTCGAGGACTTTCCCTCCGACCTTAAGTCGAGAGATTTCCCAGTTAGAGAGGTACGTCGTACGAAGGCTCCCTATAATCTGGTGTTAGTCATTCTTTTTCGTACCAGAGAGGGGAAAGCTATCTTTTCTCTGACCTTCCTATGCGGCCTCACCGGCGTCATCGTCGAGCCCCCTCGCAAATCGTTCGTACCCTCACAGTGTCATAACTATCAGGTACACGGACATTCCACCAGTAATTGCCACCTGCGTCCCAGGTGTGTAAAATATCTTGGGAGACCACTCCACTAAGGAGTGTTCCCGCACCCCAGCATCCCTTGAGCCCTTTAGCTTATGCGACGTGTCCAGTTGCCCTCGCTATCCCAGGCAGGTATCCCCGTCCGGGGCGCCTGCCACTTCCACCCGTTCTCATGTCTGCAGAGGCTTTCCCAGAAGCTGCGTCCCAGCCCAATCCTCGACCCCAGGTGGCTAAGCCTGCACAGGTTGACCCCACTTTCCGGTATCGAATGGATCGCTCAATTACTCCTCTTTTACAAGATTTCCGAGATCGTTGCTTTCAAGTAGTACTTGTAGTAGTTCCAACTTAGATCTCTTAAACAATTTGAATAAATAAATTCTTTTAGTATAAGTATAAAATGTATATATAGTAGTAAGTATAAAATGACCGTTAAACATCAGGAGTTCTATTTTTAGATTCAGGCGCCAGCGCCGTTAGTTACATCGATTCGCCACATCGATTCGATCTCTCAAATATGCGTGTTTTGCGCCCATGCTCGCGAGTCTTTCCTTCACGCCACCGTGAAGGATGAATAGTGAAGGGCCCCTCATTCGATCCCGCATTTACGTCGCGATTCTTCCGGTAGCATCTCGAGCCTAGGTCGTCCACGGACGGAACCCTCGAGCTATAGTGACTCACCTACATCACTTGTACACACATCAGATCACCTCACATACATGCACACATTACACATGTGGTCGAAGGGTTTTATTTTTTTCCTTTATCGAACTGAATCGAGTAGTTTAGTTCGTTTCACTCCCGATATATATGTAAATGTTTGTAAAACATGCAATTTCAATTGTAGGATTCACAAACGAATATGTATATGAATAGCTAAGAATAGTTTAGGTAAGTCAGATCCGGGTTATCGGTAACAGCCCAAGCCCAAGGTGTGCTGTGCACTCTTAAGCTAGTTGCCTGAATAAAAACGGCTGAGTGCCTTAAGTGCTCGCCTTAGTAGCCCGGTGAAGCTGTAAAGACCTTGCTAGGTCAATAGCGTAGTCAGTTAGAGAATGTAGTCCGCTGAAGCTGTAAAGACCTTGCCAGGTTAATAGCATAGACAGTTCGAGAAAAAAAACAGTAAAAATCGGTTCTCGTTCAATCACCGAAGTTAAGCAACGTCAGGCGCGATCAATACTTTGTGGGTGACCGCCTGAGAACTTTTTTTGGTACTTTTTAATTAACATGTTTCCCTGTAATTTCAACGTTTCCTTTCTATCGTGTATCTTTACGACACACCTCATTTTTTTATAATTTTCTTTGTGTCTATTCTGAAATAATTAATGAAAACATACAATTATTCTAATTTTAAATTTTATCCTATGTAAATTTAAATTGTATATAGCCAATAGACTTACATACGTAGTATTCTTCAGAACTTGTAAAAATAAGAGTTGTTTCTTGACATTTTCTCTTTAAAGTTCGTTTTTGTTGATTCAATAAAGAAATTACGTTAAAAGGAAAGTTAAATAAAGAATAACCACAACGACGGGACGTGACGTTACAATGACTTTCATAAATATATTTTGACAACCCTAATTATACTCGAGGATTTTTATCAACGGGCATGTTGTTGCCGAACGTTATCCAAGTGATATTGTAAAAATGTTACAATATTTTCTACGTTTTTCTTTACTTTTTATCTTTTTTGTCTTTAAAAATGTAGTGAAAATATAAGTGTTTTATAAAATTAAACATATCTGAGTATACGTATCTGAATATTATACTGTTTTATATAGATTTATTTCATAGGCAATTCTACAGATCAATGTCAGGCAGATGTCAGTTGAAGATAATTTTAGCAACGATAAAATTTAGACAGTGGTAATATATATTATTGGTATTATTATTATTAATATATGGGTAGTATATAAGTAGATTCATGTTGTGTGTAAATTAGTTCAGTTCTGTTCAGTGCACTATTTATATATTAGTATATTAGATATACATGAGTGCTAACCTTATTTTATTATCATTATATTTAGTTTATTTTATTCAAATATTTTAACTAGTAGTCGTACAGAGGCCAAAATTCAACTATAATAAGGGGTATAAAGTTTTTTCTTCGTGTGTCAATAATATATAGATATTATTAATTCTTTTTTTCTCAACGGCACCAAATGTATTGAGTATTGTATTAATATTGTAGACTAGCTATGCCCGCGACTTCGTCCGCGTGGAACATTGTGTAAAAAAACACTGATTAATAAAGTCATCTAAATGTATTCACTCCATTTACTTGTCTACTTTGCTCTCGTACTTAAGTCGCGTCGTCATTAAAATTATAATAACTTTTGATAAACCGAATCTATTTTAATGAAAAAAAGACTAAATATTACTGGAAGATATGCTTTATAAGTTTACGAACGCAGTACTATAAGCATTGATTGCGTATTCAAAAATGTAGACAAACTTTTCTAAAAATGATTGAAATGTATTTTATTATTCATTCCTAGACACTTGCAACAATTTATTTTACAAAAATCTAAAAAATACAGACACTTTAGATACATTTATTATATGTGTAGAAGATTGTAGATATAAGAAGCGTGGAGTATGACGAATAGAGACTTATTAACTGAACGCTTCGAATTGTCGAGGGTATAAAAAAAATGTTTTTTTAATTTTATTTCAACCTTAAAGCTCAATTAAATTACTGAATAAAAAATCCCTCAACACGGCTAAAGAAAAGAAAAGTTTTCATTTCAAAAACTTACTAGAAAGAGTCATCAATGTAATCGGAAAATTATTTTCATGAATAAGCTATAGATAACCCCTTTAATAACCGGTAGACTGTAGTTAGTAATTGTGCAATAAACATTTAATTTGAAGCACAATCCGATTTTAACAAGTTTAACATCATCGAGGGAGCGTTAAACTATGTAGAAGCTAAACTCTACCCAAACTCATTTATCAGCACTCGTTGTTTAACCTGTGTTATGCAATACTAGTTATGTTTTGCAGGGGTGTAGTGGGGGGCTCTACACTGTCTTCAATTTCAGGCAGATGCTGATCGTCTCGTTTAGTCGAGAAAGCAACTCTTGATGTCGCTTTTAGCCGCTCATAATCTCTCTATTAGTGACTCCGCGCAGCTGTAGTGTACACAACGGCCACGCCCCGGTAACCACGTCGATCCGTGGGGTAAACCTAGTATACGGGGCTGTATCTTTCATCTTTCAACTATTTTGGGTGATCTCCCAAAAGTACGCAAAGCCTACATCGGTGCGGGAAGCGGGCACTGCCGATAGGCAATCGTCTCCGGCGGCCGCGGCGATGTAGCAAGGTGATGTGATACGCCAGGGTGTCATCCAGGATCTTTAATGGTTGGCAGTTAAGCTACTGCATCTCTTCTATCACCGGTTATACCGGATAACTGGTCTATCGGGTCATGGTAGAATGTGACGAGGGGGTGGTGTGATGTGGAGGGGGTGAATGTGATGTGCCCAGCGCAACCGTTAACTCACTTAAAACATTTTACGCGCAGATGAACCATGGCAAGACTTTTCATTACGAGCAAAAGACCTGTGGGCAATGGTGGTGGGAATTCGGATAACGGTGTGTCCAGTTCTGGTTCTTAGCTATTTCCCTGCACACAGGCGGTCAGATGAGAGTGGTCGCTCCTGGATTCGACTGGGGCAGGAAGACAGGTTCGGCAGCACATCTGGCGACTAAGCAGCCATATTTAGGATAGCTCTGCTTACCCCTGCCCAGGGGTGAGGCCTAAAAAAGGTGGCTCAAATAAAGTCTGCCTCAACCCCTCACCCGGATGGTAAACCGCATTCATCGGGCACCGAGATACCTAATTGCGGTCGAAAAACTTATAACAAAATTCAGATATCTAGCTCACGTTCTTTTAATATCGCGACTTGGAATATCCGAACTCTCTTGGACAATCCGATAAATCTGTGTGTTATAGATACTATTTTATAGAACAAATTACATTTTGTTGTCCATATAACATCAACAAATTCTTCCCGTTTTGTCGTTCGTCATGAACATTATTACCTTGTTTATAGTATAATTTACTAATAATAAAATGAAATTTTTAAACAATAAAAAAAATATATCCATCACAAATTTCGATATATAAGTAAATATTTTTATAGCAAACTTTAAAATATTCCCTTTTCCATCAAACAAGTTTATTAACAGTTAAGGTTATATTGTATGTCCGTGTCAAACTTTTTAACCGCTCTGAAGTAGATGCGCAGAACACAAATTTAAGTATCAGAGGGACGTAGTGAGGTACAAGGGGAGCAAGCTCGCCCGCGCGCGTACCTCGCCCCCTATTTCACCAACGTTGACACATGTGTCCTGTCATTACTAGTTGCAGTACAGTCGCATTCAGAAGTCAATTTAGTTTAGTGGTTGTTAATGGTAATTAATTTCCTAGTAGTTCCTGAGATTGGGTAATTTAAACAAACAAATAAGCTTTATAATATTAGTATAGACTAGCTGACCCGTGCAACGTCGTCTGCAATCGGTTATCACTGGTTTCAATTGTATTTTTAAACGCGAAAAATTGTAATAACCCTAAAACCCGATTGCAGCCACACTTACGGTTTCCAGTTGTGAATCCAAACTATCAACGGACTCACTCAAACATATAACCAGACGGTATGTGAGAAATCTTTTAAAATAAGCCTACAATCCGTTCGTAGCATCATCTCGGGTAGATGATTCAATTGATTCAATTAAAATAAAAACTAACCTACATATATTGCCGGTAATGTAACAAAAAGCTTTAGAGGTCTATGAACCCCCTGTTAGAACGAAGTTCCTTTCCCTTTTTCGTAGACGTTTACTATACAGTCAGTATAGTTTACAATATAAAATATCAAGTTGATAGAGATAAATTGTAAATTAAACGATAAAATATATTCATTAAATAAATATTGATTAATTAAACACTGAATGATATCATAACTATTTTATACTTGTATTACAACTTTTTCACACTCCGTTGTATTGAAGAAAAATATAAATATTAAAAAGATGAGCACGACGCGTCAACTGTCACTTGCCTGTAACTATTCGTCTAAGAGCGCGACAGCGAATTTCTGTAAGCCAGTTTTTTATATATCTTTATGTTCTTCCAAACAGCGTGCGGGTTACCTGGCTGCCGGTAAAAGTTGCGTTTATTTGTGCATATTGCACCTTTACATGCATAAATATTGATTTTTATATCATTTTAGAATGTTCACTAACTTTGAAACGCTACTAAAACATGAAATTATTATTGCCAGACATTTTTATTATTAACAATAATGTGCCCGATGCTATTTTTTGTAAATAAAATATGTATGTTCAAACCATGTTAAGATAGCTGTCATTTTAAAATTATTTCCTTTAGACATAAAAGAGGGTTCATTAAAAACAACTAGTGGGCGCCCAGTTGTCGACAATCGACCGTAGTTCAATATTTTTTTAAAGTTTGAACTTTATTAGAGTTCTTTTGTCAACTTACTTCTATAATCAAAGGTTTTCATCATGGCTACTCAGTTATTTACCACTTTTTTTTAATTATATAAACAGGAAAAAAAATCAATGTGTAAATAAAACAATAATTATAAATTTTAAATAAAAAACAAGAGGTTACATAAGATAGTAAAACTCTCAAATTTTATGTAAATATAACTTTACGAAAATAACTCACTCAACTCATGATACAATTCACAATTAATTTTACGCGGCACCATGAGTGGTGGGATTTAAGTCATGGATTACTTTCATGAGCAAACAAATTTACTTATTTTGATTTTACAACGTACTTTTTGGCTCATTTTTTTATTGAATCATCATTTAAAGTGAGTTCACCTTAAAAATACTAAATATTAAAATATTGATATTGACTTTGGTAATATTGCTTTACTCATATGACAACATGAAGCAAAATGAAAGCAGTCCTGTCACATTTATTTATTTATTTATTTGTTATATATTACTTTACAGCACATTTAAAACATAATTTATTTTTAATTTAAAAACATGTAATGCCAATTACAAAGTAATAATTATTACATTTTATATAGTAACTATATTAAATCAATAGTATTTTAGATTTGAGTTAATGCGTTCTAGGTGTGACTGTGACTGGGATGTTGAGTGTTCTTGTGTATCTGTGAATTTATGTGTAAGTGTATGTGATATGTTCCTGTTCGATATTTCATTCTACCAATATTATTATTATTTTGCCCTGGAATTCAGTTTCTGGATGAAAGTATTCCGGTTATGCTGGAATAAATCAATATGATGGAACTTTGTGTCATACACAGTAAGACATCTCTGTAAAACAGAGTTCTTAGCGTAATTATGTTTAACTGGTTGTGGTGCAAACAGCCGCGGGTTTCGAGTCGTTTTCGTGGATATTTTAAAAGGAATTCTATTTAAAAGTTCGGGACAATCCGTATAGTAGTTTAAAATATCATATAAAAATTTCATATCAAAAATAATTCGTCACTGGTTTCAATTGTATTTTTAAACGGGAAAAATTTTACTAAACCTAAAACCCGAATGCAGCCACACCTACGGTTAGAACGAAGTTCCTTTCTCTTTTTCGTAGACGTTTACTATACAGTCAGTATAGTTTACATTATAAAATATCAAGTTGATAGAGTTAAATTGTAAATTAAACGATAAAATATATTCATAAAACAAATATTGATAAATTAAACACTGCATGATATCATAATTATTTTCAACTTGTATTAAAACTTTTTCACACTCCCTTGTATTGAAGAAAAATATAAATATTAAAAAGATATGAGCACGACGCGTCAACTGTAAACTTGACTGTAACTATTCGTCTAAGAGCTAGCAACAGGTTCGACAGCGAATTTAAATAAGCCAGATTTTTATATATCTTTATGTTCTTCCAAACAGCGTGCGGGCTACCTGACTGCCGGTAAACGTTGCGTTTATTCGTGCATATCGCACCTTTACAGGCAAAAATATTGATTTTTATATAATTTTAGAATGTTCACTAACTTTGAAACGCTAATAATATATGAAATTATTATTGCCAGACATTTTTATTATTAACAATAATGTGCCCGATGTTATTTTTTGTAAATAAAATATGTAAGTTCAAACCATGTTAAATAGCTGTAATTTTAAAATCATTTTATATAGACATAAAAGAGGATACATTAAAAATAATATCTATAGAATAATTTAGCTATAGCTATTGTTTAGCGCAATACTAGCTGTATGATAAAGATAGCGATAATTGTGGAAGCGCCCGTTATAGTAGTAATAGTGTTATAGATATATAGATATAGCGCCTATTATCGTTATTTTTCATTGTTTACGGTGAAATCTAAATATCATAATGGTTAATAAAATTAAATATGTTTATTGCAATGGAAAAAATAAAATGTTTGACATAAAGAATATCATATTCATATCAAATTATTGTCAATAACAAAACTGTCTAGCAGTGATAAATTCATATTTTTAATAGCGTTTAAAAGTTATTGAAAAAAATGTTTCTAAAATTATTTATAAATTAAAATTTTGACCTGCATAGGTGTGCTGCGCATTAAAAACACAACGTTAACAGGCTACCAGGTATCCTGAATCCTGTTTGGATGGGTATAATATAATATGCATAATATCTTCATACTAAAGAATCAGCTTTGATAAAATTCTCGTTCTTCCAACATTGCTGGCTCTTGTGATAAGGTTTCGCAAAAAAGTCTAGTTACATTAACTACATTTTTTGTCTTTCGTTATCCTGGAGAACCCCTTGCGCTTTAGGGGGAAAAGGTATTCTAGATGTAACCTTGTAATATTAGTTATCACTGTGTCAAGTATCGTCAAAATTGGTTCAATACTTTCAGAGTGATATGTGTCCACAGGGACAGAAAGACAAAAATTGTAAGAGGATTATTTTTGGCTTCTATATCGATAACAAAATCTACCTCGATCAAAATTTTCAAAAAATATTTAATGTACAGATTTGGCTTTGTTATATTATAGTATATATTATATGTTATGTTATATTATAGTATATGTTATATTAGTTTTATTATAGTATAGATATAGATTCCTACTCTTCTCTCGTACTTACCTCGAGCCGTCATTTTAATTACAATAACTTTTGATAGAGTGGACCGATTTTAATAATACAAAGACTAAGGTACCCTCGAAGATATGTTTTATGGTATGTGATTTGAGGTTTTATTGTAAACACTGTACTTTAGTAGTGATGCGTGTTCATACAAATAGACAAACATACATTTTCAAAAATGATTGGAATGTATTCTATTACTTATTCCCAGACACCTGTAACAATTTTTTTCACGGAAGTCAAAAAAGTACAGACATGTTAGATATATATTCTTATTTTATGTGTAGATAATTCATTTATTATGAATGTATTTCAATCACAATAACGGTATTGTAACACACATAATATCAGCACAATAGATACTACTAGATATATCCCACAGATAGAAATAAATACTGCATAAGGGATCATTCAGTTAAAGTAAGCGGTCACCCAAAACTCACAGACCAGGTGGTTCAATGTTGTTTGAATTTAATTATAACTGATAAATACATGACGTGGCGAACTGTTAATATTTTAGCTTTATCTATTATTTTATCATTCAGATCGCCAATTTCTAGTTTTTACTGTTATTTAATTACCCCAGTAATGATTTAATTCTTATTGTTTGTTCGTTTTATCTCTAATTCTTTGCAATTATTCTATATGTCTATATATCTTGTATGTATGTATATGTCTGCTCAATTCATATAATCAGGTTTCCGTAAACCAGCTGTCAAACCGTTTACAAGACGACACAATCGGAATCAAACTGTCATTTTACATACATAAAATCTGCTGAAAGTAGGTAGCAACATGGTCGTTATACTGATACATTTTTATTCCTAAATGTAACAGGAGCAAACTCCGCAACGACTCAGACTGCCCGGTTGCGAGACTGCCTCCCAGCCTGCCGAGCCCGTGCAATAGAAGGTCGCCATTTTTTTTTACTAGACCTACTACTCGTCTATCACGGCCTACCCAAAGGCCCTTCTGGCCTAGGCTAGCCTACACCTAACCACCTCCTTCCCCAAATCCCCCCACCCTACCTAACCTATTCTACTCCTACGTCCCTACCTGACCCCTAGCTTTGCCTACTTAAAACAAGTAGGCGAGCTAGCGGCGTCCTAACCTATGTTCTCCCCCCCCCCAACCCAGCCTATTCCAGAGGTTTGTTTAAGGAGGCATATGGTGGAACACACCTCCTGCTCTACTTCTCCCGCGTCCAGCTCCAGCACCACAGCAAGCTTCTTAGACACCTGCAACATTTTTTTTTTTCACGAAAATCTATAAGTACAAAGACGTTAGATTTACTTTCTTATTATATGTATAGACGATAAAAGGGAGATGAAGGTTCATTGCCCTTAAAAATTAAATCTTGGAGTCATGACTCGAAAGTTTGTCCTTGCTTGGTCAATAGCGTAGTCAGTTCGAAAAAAAATGTATTAAAATCGAGTGAACATTAAATCAAAAATCAAAAGCGCCATTCATAAGCTGTTGCAACATTTTTCTGAGGAATAAAGAAGTACCAGCTGTTAACTTTGCATAGTATAACTTCATTTGTTTAAAATATATTATGTATCAATTTTTAAGAAATATAAAAAGTGGCCTTGGTTATTTCGATTCTAAAAATGCAAAAAAGTGCTTTCAAGTCATTAGCAATTAATCTTTTAGGCAGCACATATAATTTAATTTTCTAAAATGTTTTCGAGTTGTCCCTCCACAAGCATAAAAAGATATTCCAACTATAGTTATAATTTAGAATAACTGAATTCTTCTTGAATTTTTGAATCTTGGCGTACATTTTACCAACGCAGCAACGTGTCTAATGACCTTAGCCAAAAGCGCCATTCATAAATATTTTAACGTCGCTGAAATATATAATTGCTAATATTAAATCAAAATCAATCATAACCTTTTTCGGGTGATATCATAAAAGAATATTACTGTTAAATGAGACAAGAAAATTCTCATATTGAAATCAAATAAATATGTGTAAATACCGATTCGGTTGAAATTACTGTCGAATAAAACTTTGAACGTACGAATGATATATATAATGTAACGTGTCTGTACTGTTTAGATTATTGTGAAAAAAAGTGTTGCAGGTGTCCTGTAACAAGTAATGAAATATTCAATCATTTTTACAAATGTATGTATGTCTGTTTGTATAAACATGCATCACTGCTAAAGTACTGCGTTCAAGATAAAACCTTACCAAGAAAAGCATAACGCATACCCTCGAGTACCTAACATTTAGTCTTGGTTTCATTAAAATCGGTTCACACTATCAAAACTTATTGTAATTTTAAGGACGACTTGACTTAGAGTCTGTCCAGATGAGGAGTTTCACGCGCGAGTCAATTCGCGCGTAGACACTCGCACGTACTCGAGATACTAGAGCTACCTACATATATCGCGTCCAGATGGTGCGGCGCGTTTCCTAAGTCCTCCCGCACACCAGACTAGGCCCCCCTCGGCAGCAGCTCAAGCCTAGGTCCGTTCCCTCGGCGTGGAGCCCTTGAGTACGCTGCTCGCGCGATACAGTGACACAAAATCTTACATCACTGTGACAACATTACACATATCACCTCCACACACGTGCACACATACACGCTTACACATGTGTCACGGGGGTGCGTGAGCAAACTCCGCAACGACTCAGACTGCCCGGTTGCGAGACTGCCTCCCAGCCTGCCGAGCCCGTGCAATAGAAGGTCGCCATTTTTTTTTACTAGACCTACTACTCGTCTATCACGGCCTACCCAAAGGCCCTTCTGGCCTAGGCTAGCCTACACCTAACCACCTCCTTCCCCAAATCCCCCCACCCTACCTAACCTATTCTACTCCTACGTCCCTACCTGACCCCTAGCTTTGCCTACTTAAAACAAGTAGGCGAGCTAGCGGCGTCCTAACCTATGTTCTCCCCCCCCCAACCCAGCCTATTTCAGAGGTTTGTTTAAGGAGGTATATGGTGGAACACACCTCCTGCTCTACTTATCCCGCGTCCAGCTCCAGCACCACAGCAAGCTTCTTAGACACCTGCAACATTTTTTTTTCACGAAAATCTAAAAAGTACAAAGACGTTAGATTTACTTCCTTAATATATGTATAGACGATAAAAAGGAGATGAAGGTTCATTGCCCTTAAAAATTAAAGGTATTAAATTAAATAGCTCTTCAGAACACTCACCATGATACAGACGGTAGAACACGCTCAGTTAGGCAATGTCTCTGCGCAACTGAAGCGCAATTTGTACCTCAAAGTGAAAAAGTTATATCGTTTTCAAAATTTCACCAGCACCCCACTTTGAGATATCATAACTGTGTTAACGGGGTTCGATACTACATTATTTCAAGACGTTTTTACCATTTTTATTATATTTTCTTTTACTTCAAACCCGAAAAAATTACAGGTATTACAAAATTTCAAAAAATATAGTAGTCTCAGTTTAAAAGTAAACAAAAATCTGTATGGGATGTGAAATCTGAATGAGAGACTTTTTCTAATAATCTATACTCTATATATATAGGCCTTACGGAAGGTAAAAGTAAGGAATTACAACACCATATATTACAAAACTGTCCGAGGAAATCATGATACGTTAGATGGCGTTACCGACATGATAGTTCCATTTTAATTTTCCCATATCTAACTGAACTCTAAAAATTCATAAGACAAAAAAGAAAGTAAAATAATAATAAAAAAGTAATTTCAAATAATAATTTTATTAAAACACCAAAAGATTAAATTTTGAAGAAACAATTCACATATTCATTCATTTGCCGGGAATGTAGTCAGTCATCGCCTTTAGCAGCAACCGCCTGAAACAATTGTTTATTATGATCACAAATTATGGAGCACCAGGTTATTTTTGGAGTGCATCTAGTTGAAGTAGTTATATTGCTCCATATAAAGTTACTCGTTATTTGCTGGCTGTTCTTAGGGACTTAGTACAGAATACAAACTTTTAGATCAGAATACAGCAATTCATGTACAACTTTGCAGTGATATTATCTCTAGGAGTGGTATTCTTTGGAGCTTCACAAGTTGTCAGATTTGTTTATTAAAGAAAGTAAAGAACCATTATGTGATTGTTTTTTTATTTCTCTGTTATTTAAGTCAATCTTTCTAGATCATAACTTAAATCGTCTCTATTGCCGGAATCTACAAACCTGAGACGAATTGGCATGAAAGAAACATTTGAAAAGACTTGGTCCCAAATAATGGCAAACATATAATATGGGACCTCGGGAATCATTAAAAACGAAGAACCAGGAATTCGGTATCCTAACTCTGCCCTCCCAATACATTCTTGATAATGTAATGTATGTCCGTAAAAACATTGAAAACCTGCATTTTGTAAAGGACCTGCATGATCTAAATACTAGAAACTCTAACAAACTGGTCGTCCCATGTTTCAGATTTAGCAAAACCAGTAATAGTTTCTTAGGTAATAATAGTGTTAGCTTTTACAATAAAGCCCCAAAACATTTTACCGATTTACCGGACTGTATATTTAAGCGCCATGTCAAGCGGGTTTAGTGTCCAAACGCTATATAAAGTGGAACCATATGTTAACGATGGTGATGTCTGGAATTAATTCCTCTCTGTGTATCCACTAAAAGCGGTATTCTAACGTATAATGTATTCGAAATATATATATGTTAAAAAGATGTAGCCGATCGAGTTTCTTCTCGATGACTGGGTTGTTTTCCGAACTGGTGGTAGTTTTGACGTTCATAAGCGCCTTATTAGGGCCTAAACTGAATAAAGTATTTTTGATTTGATTTAATTTGAAAAAGGGAGGAAAAAAACAGAATCAAATTTTCTAAATAAATTCTCAGCGTGATCTCTTTCAACCATTTTTTGGAGTGCAAACGATACACGAGGGACCATCTCCTATTAAACATATTAGAATTTTGGGTATTTGTTAATCAACAAAACATTGTTAATCAACTTCCCTTTATTCTCTTTCAGAGATGGTGTCGATTTATCTTTGAGGCTTTTACTATCCGTCTGAACAGTCTTAATTCTAAGTTACCTTTTGATGGAGAGCAGTCGGAGCAATTTGGTTCGCAGGTGCAGTTATCTTTGCAATCAGCGCCATCTTTGCAGGAATCTGTGTATAGCAAAAAATTATGTAATATTTAATTTTCTGTACTTTTTTTAACCCATTAAAGAAGCGTTCCTATGCTATAGAAACGATATAATGAGTTAACTACTAAATGGTCCTAATGAGAATAAAATTCCTAACGCCTAAGATTTAACTAGAGCATATTTATTATAATTCATTTTTCTATTAAATTTAATTGTAGCTTATCTGGTT
>MU160926.1:0-46424 GCA_015888305.1 Antheraea pernyi
TGTCAAAATTGTGCTAACGCGGCTCAATTCTAGATATTTGTATCACTTTTACTTTTTCCTTTAAAAAATACAAAATTTAAAAAAATGTAGCAGACTTATTTTGTAACTAAACAAAATTCTGTGAGGTTCGTCGTACAAACATATATACTTGCAGGTAACAATTTGAATTTCCACAGTATCTTAGAAAGTAAGAAAATATTAGAACTTGAACATTTTTAGGATTTTGAAATTGAATTTTGTGTGGTAGTTAGATTAGGTTACAAGCAAAGTGATGTGTAGAGTAGTAAGGTTAGGTTAAGAATGATGTGTGTGGTAGTTAGGTTAGGTTATACAAAATGATTGTAGTAAGGATAAGCTAAAAATAAAAATGATACGTGTGTGGTAGTTAGGTTAGGTTACAAAAATAATGATTTTTGGGGTAGTAAGGTTAGGTTAAAATTAAAAATGATATGTATGTGGTAGGTAGGTTAGGATATAAAAAATGATTTGTGAAGTGGTAAGGATAAGTTAAAAATAAAAATGATACGTGTGTGGTAGTTAGGTTAGTAAAAAATGATGTGTGGGGTAGTAAGGTTAGGTTAAAATCAAAAATGATATGTATGTGGTAGGTAGGTTAGGGTACAAAAAAATGATGTGTGGGGTAGTTAGGTTAGGTTAAAAATAAGAATGATATGTAGGTGGTACTTAGGTTACAAAAAGATGACGTATGGAGTAGTTAGGTTAGCTTAAAAAAATCCCATCCTCGTCGCCAATGTTATATTTAGAAATAATTGTATTTTTATACATTATTGTTGAGACATCAACTGACTAAACAACTATGTTGACATGACAACTACTTCTCTATTCAAATATATATCAATACAACAGTTATGTGTGGGTTAGTAAGGTTAGATTAAAAATGAGGTATGTGTGGTAATTAGGTTTAAAAAATGACTGGATCATATTTTAGATAATAACTATAATAGAAACATCAAAATCGTGCTTAGGATTTTAATCTCCCAGGGTAGGAACAAGGTTTAATTTTTTTTAAGTTTGCTGCAGTGTGTTTAAATGCATACAAAGTTTTTTAGATTTTTGTATTTAAAACAACATGGAAGTTAACGCGTGCCAGGTGCATTATAGGATGTATATAACATGGTGCAGCACTTCTTTTTTTCGAACTGACTATGCTATTGACCTAGCAAGGTCTTAACAGCTTCACCGGATTACTAAGGCGAGCGCTTAAGGCACTCAGCCGATTTTATTTGACAACTAGCTCAAGGGTGCACGGCACACCTCGGCTTGCGCTGTTGCCAGATACATGCAATTCACGACCTATCTGAGCTAACTTAAGCTAAGCTAACTATTCATACTAATCTGGTGTACGGGAGCGAAATTGACCCCCAGACCATGGTGGCGTGATCTGTGGTTACGCGGGCGTGAAAACGCTCTGTTTGGAGAGTCAGGCTGGTACTGATAGTTCACTGCCGTTATTTTATCGGGAGGGTTGGTAAAAATATGTCGCGGACGTCTTTTATAATGTACAGCGTTCGGTACTGGCTTTTTGACAATAACTAATCATAAGTGATTTTACGTACGCCCAGATAAAAGGGATCTCTAGGAGATCGACTCTCCGGGCGTATAGGGTTTTATGCCATAAGGGCGCATATACATTATTGCTTTACGACGCGATGATAATGAAAAAGAATGTGGCCTTTTTGCATTAGTAGCGCGATTTCTTTGGTTTTAATTCTTTTGCTTTAGTATACAATTCTGCACTTATTCATTCTACTAAGTGATCTATATTTTCCAATATTTTTCAAAACACATGTAGTAACAGACTTATCAATGTTTTACTTAAAGCACAAAGCATGATTCCGGGCAAAATATAAATATTATTTGGATCACAAATTGAAAAATAATGTCTTCAGTCTTAGATACTTTATAAAAAGTAACACCAATATACGACAGATTTGTATAGTAGTGTAGCATATTCCGTTTCAATATTGAAGAGGTTGGAGAATAGCTAAAAAAGATTGTGGTGGAAAAGATAAACATAAACTGAGTTCCAAGTCAATTCAAGTTACACATGAGCATATGAATAATAATAGTTACATCATATTTAATTATCTTTTTGCGGTAGTTTTGCTCGCGTTCTTAATTAACTCTGGGAAACAGTTTTTTTTTTCTGAATAGAAAGTATAACCCCGTCGTTTTCTGTGCCCCTGACGTGAGTGAAAAATTTCATAATGCTTAGTTGAGTAGTTAAGCCGGTAAATCGTAACAAAGAAACAAACTCTTTTTCGCATTTATAATATTAATTTTAAATTATATTAAACCCCCGTAAATACGATGCTTATATAATTTGTAATTATCTATAAATACTTATTTCCTGAAGAATTATGTACGTCAAAATTGAATTAAATTATGATCACGGCATCCTCGTCAGTACGTCACGCTTCCGTCACGAGTTTTCCACGCGAGCGCTACGTTGGATCGAGTTCATTACACGCAGTCTACACGAGACAAGCATAAAAACTTTGGCAAGGTTTAAAACAGTGTTCTAATACTTCGTAATATTTATAAAATTCGCCGTATTGAACAAATTACTCACACATGATACTGTGAACAATAAATTTCATGACCACAGCCTAGGTGACTCGTAGTTACCAAACTGATTTATATACCAGCATGATTCATTAATATCGTCATACTTTCGACTTTCCATGTTTCATAGTCCGATGAAAAGCCGTTAGGTTCTTGCCGGGCCTAATGTGTAAAGTTTTTTTTCAACAACAATGTTTTTTTAATTCTCATTTTAAACTCTAATGTATAATATACTAAAACTCTATAGCCATCGTGTCTCTACATAAAACAATATTTTCCCATTATTAATTGCGGGTTGTTCGGGGAAATATATTGTAATAATAAAACATATTTTTTAAACTTGTCTCTTTGTTTGAAAACGCAATCCTAAAAAACTACTGTTTGTATTTCCATTTGACATAACTTACTATTGTTTTTTATGCTTTATACGTTGCACCGTTTGACCACAATCTCATCATTTGATAACCTAGAGAGGGATTGGCTCTCAAGTGCAGCTGCCGGAACAGATCATCTGGTGCTTGGTAACAGATTATCAACTAAGGGTGGTAGTTTAAGCCAGACGAACTAAGGACATTATGACAAAGTTTATTACAAATCATTTGTTTGATATAGATGGCGCTGTTAGTTTTCACCTGACAAACGTATTTCCTTTTTGCTTTGCTGTGATAGCGTTACGTTTAGCAATCTTATACTTACGATTACAAAGTGACGTTACTTGGCTAGTAAACTCTATTTTCATATCTGTTTGTATATCCCGAATTAAAAAACGGCTTTAATGAATTTTACGTTATTTTTTACACGGGAAACTTATGTCATTATATCTCGGCCGCATTCACTTTTTTACGTTGCCTTCACTGCTTGACTCGGTCATATGGTATTTTATTGGTACCATTCGATTGGTTTTGAGATGCTGTCTCCAACCCTATACGATCTCTGTTTGGATTTGGCTTTTCGACGTGTATAGCTGACATTATATATTTCTTGATATTTTTTTTGCGTTTTAACACCTTATTATATAGACAGTCAAGATTTTACACTAACATTTTATATATAATAGATAGACTTTGACATGAGCTGTTGACTGAAACTTCAAAAAACGTGATAGCTTCGCAGAGTCGAAAGTTATACTAAATGGAAATCTGAAAACGCAGCAGAATTACCCCAAAATGGCGCTTCCCCCCTACACTGCGTACGATGTGTTACAGTCCTGACTTAGCGTATTGAATTCTTTGATCCTTTAGCTATTCAATGGTATAATTTAATTTTAGATGCAGAGAATAGATTCGAAACTACATTGCCAAAATGTATCCCGCAATTTTGTTATCATTAGGTTATTTGGATTACCCCTGTATGGTAGCAAATTTAAAGACGTATTCACGTCAAAATCAAAAATGTAATAAGTAATATCAGAATATATCTTGTAAACGTTTATTTTAACATGTAAGCGTATCATACCACTTGTTGGATTGCGATGGAACTTTATCGTAGTTACATCCAATTTTTTTTACATGGGGAGGCCCCAACAGTTACCAATCCCGTCGGGCAGCTGAGGATGGGTTATGTCCGATTCACACGGACTAGAACCCCATGGTGCCTTCATACACCTTTCAGGCAGGGGAGCAGGGACTGCCGACCGGCACTGCGTCTGCTCCCCCCGACAAGTGTTAGCCCTCCAGGGGGCCCTGATGCGGTCTAAGGGGGTCAAAGATGGTAGAGTAGATGGTTCAATGGTCCCCTGATGAACTGTGGGAGTCGCATCGGTACAATGTGCCTCCACTACATGGGCCTGTACAGTTTAAACTGCCAGGGCGACGGACATGCCCGCGTCCATCGTCCCTTGGCCCCATCTACGGTAGCCGGAGGTCATCACCTACCCATCGCCGCCGTATGGTTCGTAGACCGCTGGAGGGAAGCCTAGTAGTTTGCTTCCTCCCCCGTACGTACATCCTAGGTTCCTTAATTCATTCATTTTACAGTATGTGCAAATGGTTTTACTTATTTGTAAAGTTTCAGGAACGAAGTCTCAAGCAAAAATTACTATCATATCATTTTTAATATTTGCAAGCTATAAATTAAACAAATATAACGAGGTTAATGCTTATCTTGATTCTTGCATTGTTGTAATAGTTGTCAAAATATACAATATCTAAAAATGAATGTATTTCTTTATCATGTGGTATTTTGTCGTTCTTTATTATGCCGTTTTCTACAATTTATCTTAAAGCAATGATATTTGGAGATGAATTTATATTTGTGAACATTTTCGAACTAACGTAACATAATATATAATATGTAACATAATACATAGCGACGGAGTCGTATTAATTACATTGACATAGTCTCAGAATAACAATGATAGAAAGACTTTTATTATAAAAACACCTTTAATATTCACAAGCTACAAATGAAAAAATATCATGCGATTAATTGCTAACCTTTTTTATTATAATAGTAGTATTTGTGTGATTACACCATGAATATTAAAATGATTCTATTTCTCATGTGTGTTCCAATACCAATTATCTGATTGCAAAGAAATTTTGGTGACTTCATGTGCACATACTTGTGAATTTTCTGAATGAATATAACAATAACGAAATTGCTAGCAAAACTAATAATAGAAAAACTTTTATAAAAAAAAAACTATATTTAATATTCCCAAGCTATAAATTAAGCTAATGCTAATATTGAGATTATGCTTTTTGATGTTTACATTCTTTTCGATAATGGTCATAATTATACCATAGTTCTATGGAATGTTCAAATAATATGTCTGGAATTGACTCCTCTCTGTGACTAAAAACGGTATTGTAATGTATAATGTATTCGAAATAAACATATGTTAAAAAAATTTACCCGATCGAGTTTCTTGCTGGTTATTTCTGATGACTGGGTTGTTTTTCAAACCGGTGGTAGTTTTGACATTCATAAGCGCCTTATATGGGCCTAAACTGAGTATAGTATTTTGATTTGAATATTTAAAAAATATATACTGTATATGAAATTAAAGTTACCAATAATCAAAGTACTACCTACCTACTTGGATAATAATAGCCTTTTAAGTAATAAATAAATAATTAAAACAAGACTCAATTTCAAAATCACAATTGATTGTAATTTTTTTCTTTTGATGTATGATTTTTAACTCTTTTTAACACATTGTTGACCAGTCCCTCAAGTAATCTTGTAACTTATTGCTATTCTTTTTACAAATAGGGAAATAATAAATAAAGAACAAGCACATGAAAGAAAATTCTCAGTAAAATTGGCAGTCAACAATGCTCTAACTCATCATCTTTACATCAAGAGAGAGGTGCCCTAAAAGACTGGTTTGCTATATTGTCGCTCTCCAGATGCATCTTTCCATTTCACCTGTACCATCAGATCACTGATTAAAGTAATTTTATAACAAAATAACAGTATTTTCTAAAATATCATATTCTTTAACAATGACAATTCTATAATTATGAAATAAAAATATAGAGAGCAAAACTCTTATTATAAGCAGCAAAGACACTTTGTTTACATGGAACTCACTTATGAATTTGATTACATTTTTTTTTTTGCTTCATTAAAATAAGAAATTGAGTACTTAATTATACAATTTACACTGGAAATTAAGCAATACACATAATAATAGAATAAGCATTACATTATTGAGTGCAGAAATAAAGCTTTTCATCTTATATTTAAAGTTTACTTGCAACATACAGAAAGCCCAACCATTAGTTGTAAAGATAATTTAGTGCATGTAATATAATCCTGAATAAATTGTATTGTTTAAATATAATTCATTTCTTATGTATGTTAGGGGAAGTTGATTGGAAAACGGATGATGCTGACATTAAATTTTCAATGTACTGCCCTAGAACTTGATTCTCCGAGCGCAGTTTTAGATTTTCTTCCTTCACTGAATCCACCCTTTGAGACAGATCTGAAAATAGATTAAGGGTCGCTAAAAATATTTTATGCAAATTAGGACAGTGTAGAACCTCGACATTATGATGTTAGGGTCACCACTGTAGGAGTGTAGATTGTCATGGACTGCCTACTAATAAGACTCAGAATGCATAAGATAGATATTTTAAATAAGAATCCATATATGGTATTTATTATACACACAAGAGGTTGCACAATTGTCTGAATGGCATTTTCTATTTAAAATACATTCAAGCATTTCAGCCTGCCAGCCTCAGTCTGCCAAAGAGGATGATATACATGAGAGCTACAACCATTTTCAATATTCTAGTGATACAACTTGACCACACAAAAATTATATGATCAGATTTTCATTTACCAATTTAAATTTAATAAATATAGAAGATGCACGTAATTGATTATCAGAGAAATTGTTGATAGAGTAGATTCAATATGTACAAATTGTTTCATTCACAATCTCAGAATTAACGTCTATCAATTTATACATAGGTATAATAAAAAAAACTCACCATCTAAAGTATTTTGTAATTCTAGTACTTGTGATATTAAACGCGCCTTTTCTTCTTGCTCATCTATACCGGAGTCAGGGTCGAAGCTTGGGGGCCCGTTTAAGCCAGGACTGGATGATCCACCAGTGTAGGAACTAGGTAAAGAGTCCATTGATCGCCCATGGTCCAAGCGATTGTGTTCGACGTCATCCGATATTATCACTTGTGGATCATCATCAGCTAAAGGAATATTATCATCATTGCACTTCTGCATTATTGAGGACATCCTTTCTGTAACTGATAGAGGAAACTAGTAATTACTAGGACAAATAGGTAAGTAGGTATTGATTTCCCAGATTATGTGACAATCACCAAACAATAGCTGTAGCCCAAACAGAAAAACATTATTTTATTTGTTATGGCCACTGGATACAAGTTGTTTAAGTCTAATTAAAGTTGACAAAACAAGATTTAAAATTCCTGACTGTCTCTAAAAAATATATATAAGTACCTACGTACAAAAAGTAATTGGGTATTAAATGATTTAACATTTTTTATTCAAATATATAAATATCTTTAATATAAAAAAAGTGTGTGTGTACTTTTGTACACTCGTTAGAAGTTATACTTATTTGGCGTAACAAGATAAAAATCTTTTCAAAAATGTTATCTTTCGCCTTATTCTACGTTTTTAGAAAAAACGACACTAACAATAGAAAAAGTTGACTATAGCTAACTTCAGAGTGGGTTTTTCATGACGGTGTGCGCGCGAAACGTAATAACTTCAGGGTGTCGGTTTACGTGACGATGTGCGTGCGCATCGTAAAAATTTACTCTCATCATTTTTCCCTAACGCGCCAAACGAAGTACAACTTCAAAAAACTAATTATCATTGTTACAACTGTCAACAAAGTTCTTAATTTGTCACAATTTGAAGTTCAATTTTAAATAATCAGATAGACATGGGAATTATGTTAAAAGATTTTGTAAAATGAATAAGTCAAACTGTGTATATTATATAATTATGTGACAAAACACTATTTGATGTAATAATAGTTATACTATATCCATACTGTTGACTGGACTGGTTACGTAATATATTGGAAGATTGACTGTTGTTTTTTATATAAGCAGGCTACACTCTATCGATGCTGAGGAAAGTTAGGTTGCTATTGAATTTCCCCTTTAATAAGTAACATAAGACAATTTTTAAGGGATTGGTAGTAGCCAGAAATTCTCTTAATGTATTTTGTTTTCATTATTATATATATGATGTTAAATTGCTCTGTAGGTATATATCTCTATTATATACACGTATATAATATACGATAATATAATATAATAACAAATTATTTGTCATCTTTTACTGATAAAAATATAAATTTATTAACAATTACTTATATTAATATTAGTAATTATAATTCTAATTAAGATTTCAATAGGAAGTATTAACGTAGCAAGAGTTTCATTCTAAAAAATGTCCCAGATAACGCAAGAAAGAGATGATTTATTTTTTATTTTGTGCACAAGACATTACAATCACCTTGAGCTTTAATATATGAAATTTTATTAGGTATATACATATTGGTGTGTGTATCTTTAGAATACAAATGAATGAAACTAATGAATTAGGCTCATTTAAGAGTGAATATTATATAATTACTCCTAACTTTTACTTTGCGTAAATGATAATTCTGATGATAACGATATATCTTTCTTCTTTCAAGTTGTAACTGAGATCTGTCTAAAAAAACCTAAACACAAACTTTTGAACTACTGTCTAGCAACATTTTCTTCTATTTATTAAGCAACACTGATGTATATAACTCAAACCAAATTGACAAGATTCTTATGGTATAACGCCTACTAGGAGTATTATTAATCTGTGTATAACGAGCACCGCTACGATATGTTATTCAAACACATTATGTAAAAGTTGTAATGATAGTCGTGCGACTCAGTGGCGCACAATGGCGAATTATGCTGAAGCTTAATTGGAACATGAATTAGTTTTCAAATGCACCGTAGAGTGCGCTAAGTTCAGTGTTGAATTAATTTCATTTCGATGTAGTTTTTTGGAAATAATCAAAGTTAATTCAACACTGAACTTAGCGCACTCTACGGTGCATTTGAAAACTAATTCATGTTCCAATTAAGCTTCAGCATAATTCGCCATTGTGCGCCACTGAGTCGCACGACTATCATTACAACTTTTACATAATGTGTTTGAATAACATATCGTAGCGGTGCTCGTTATACACAGATTAATAATACTCCTAGTAGGCGTTATACCATAAGAATCTTGTCAATTTGGTTTGAGTTATATACATCAGTGTTGCTTAATAAATAGAAGAAAATGTTGCTAGACAGTAGTTCAAAAGTTTGTGTTTAGGTTTTTTTAGACAGATCTCAGTTACAACTTGAAAGAAGAAAGATATATCGTTATCATCAGAATTATCATTTACGCAAAGTAAAAGTTAGGAGTAATTATATAATATTCACTCTTAAATGAGCCTAATTCATTAGTTTCATTCATTTGTATTCTAAAGATACACACACCAATATGTATATACCTAATAAAATTTCATATATTAAAGCTCAAGGTGATTGTAATGTCTTGTGCACAAAATAAAAAATAAATCATCTCTTTCTTGCGTTATCTGGGACATTTTTTAGAATGAAACTCTTGCTACGTTAATACTTCCTATTGAAATCTTAATTAGAATTATAATTACTAATATTAATATAAGTAATTGTTAATAAATTTATATTTTTATCAGTAAAAGATGACAAATAATTTGTTATTATATTATATTATCGTATATTATATACGTGTATATAATAGAGATATATACCTACAGAGCAATTTAACATCATATATATAATAATGAAAACAAAATACATTAAGAGAATTTCTGGCTACTACCAATCCCTTAAAAATTGTCTTATGTTACTTATTAAAGGGGAAATTCAATAGCAACCTAACTTTCCTCAGCATCGATAGAGTGTGGCCTGCTTATATAAAAAACAACAGTCAATCTTCCAATATATTACGTAACCAGTCCAGTCAACAGTATGGATATAGTATAACTATTATTACATCAAATAGTGTTTTGTCACATAATTATATAATATACACAGTTTGACTTATTCATTTTACAAAATCTTTTAACATAATTCCCATGTCTATCTGATTATTTAAAATTGAACTTCAAATTGTGACAAATTAAGAACTTTGTTGACAGTTGTAACAATGATAATTAGTTTTTTGAAGTTGTACTTCGTTTGGCGCGTTAGGGAAAAATGATGAGAGTAAATTTTTACGATGCGCACGCACATCGTCACGTAAACCGACACCCTGAAGTTATTACGTTTCGCGCGCACACCGTCATGAAAAACCCACTCTGAAGTTAGCTATAGTCAACTTTTTCTATTGTTAGTGTCGTTTTTTCTAAAAACGTAGAATAAGGCGAAAGATAACATTTTTGAAAAGATTTTTATCTTGTTACGCCAAATAAGTATAACTTCTAACGAGTGTACAAAAGTACACACACACTTTTTTTATATTAAAGATATTTATATATTTGAATAAAAAATGTTAAATCATTTAATACCCAATTACTTTTTGTACGTAGGTACTTATATATATTTTTTAGAGACAGTCAGGAATTTTAAATCTTGTTTTGTCAACTTTAATTAGACTTAAACAACTTGTATCCAGTGGCCATAACAAATAAAATAATGTTTTTCTGTTTGGGCTACAGCTATTGTTTGGTGATTGTCACATAATCTGGGAAATCAATACCTACTTACCTATTTGTCCTAGTAATTACTAGTTTCCTCTATCAGTTACAGAAAGGATGTCCTCAATAATGCAGAAGTGCAATGATGATAATATTCCTTTAGCTGATGATGATCCACAAGTGATAATATCGGATGACGTCGAACACAATCGCTTGGACCATGGGCGATCAATGGACTCTTTACCTAGTTCCTACACTGGTGGATCATCCAGTCCTGGCTTAAACGGGCCCCCAAGCTTCGACCCTGACTCCGGTATAGATGAGCAAGAAGAAAAGGCGCGTTTAATATCACAAGTACTAGAATTACAAAATACTTTAGATGGTGAGTTTTTTTTATTATACCTATGTATAAATTGATAGACGTTAATTCTGAGATTGTGAATGAAACAATTTGTACATATTACTCCTTTTCCCTATCGAGTATTGACTACGCAGGTCAACTACTCATTTTCCACGAGATCTCGGAGATCTCGGCGTACGAAGAGTGCTCTCGTAATCCGCTACTAGGTGCCGTCACGGCAATCCATAGATTTCCAGCCATCGCGGCTACACTACAACGGCTCGCGCGCGCAGCTGTTAAAAAATAAATAACTCAAATAAGATAGAGTAAATCGCGTATTTACGTCTATCTTCCCCTAAAAATAACCGTCAAACAATAATAATAATTTTTGTTATGTCTATTTTTAGACTTCGGTGCCGTCACCGTTAGTAAATTTAAATTCAATCTTATAAAATGCGTGTTGCGCCCACGCTTTTGTAATCGATCCCTATTAGCTCCCGCACACTTCGCGGTTCTCAATAATATCTCGAGCCTAGGTCGTCCCCGCGCGGAGCCCTCTTGATATTATTTTCGCGATACAGTGACTCACCTACATCACTTGAACAGACATATGAGATCATCTCTCTCACACACGTGCACATATATACACATGGTGGGAGGGTTTTGTTTTTTTTTTCCCTCATCGAACTGAATCGAATAGTTTAAGTTCGTTTCAATCCGATATACACGTATTCATTTGTGAATCATGCAATTTCGATTGTATGGTCAGTTCGAAAAAAAAAAAAAAAAGTTAAGCATTATGCCGCATAATGCGCTCTAGTGCTATAAAACTACCAATCTCTATTGAAACCAAGGAAAACATTGGCACTGGCAAACGCTTCTGCGGAGCTAAATTAAGGAAAAGAAGAAGATATCGTCATTTTGTGTAGGGATGTGACAGTATTGGAAAATAATTGAATTTTCTTTTTTCAATTTTACTCGATTTGCCAAAATTTTAAGATTAAAAAAGATTTGTTTTTTTTTTTCATTTTAATTTTTGCGACCATGACGGAGTCGCTTAGTTTTTTAATTATCGTTTTATTATTTTATTTTAAAACTTGTCAAATGTTAAATCATCATCACATCAGCCTATTGCCGTTCACTACTGAATGTAAGCCTAAATGTAACATAATACTGGACAGTTCTGTCATTTTTTTAAATTTATTTTATATTTTATTTTTTGAGACAATAAGGTTCTCATTTTGTTGGGATGCTCATAATTTAATTTTTATTATAATAAAATATTTAATGGTACTCAAAATTTTTATCAATAAATGGTATTTGGTTTCCTTATTCCTTAGCTTGAAAGTTCAAACGAAAAAACGCTGTGATTTTTTTTTAATTATATAAAAAAAAAAAAAAACATTGATTGCTAATATAATTATGTGGGGCGCGTCCGCGTGATTTAAAAAAATGCGCTTTTAATAATAAATATTTAATATCAAAAGAATACACCTTACTTCTATTAACTTTAACATTAAAACGTAACTATTGTTCGAGATATGAAGCACCGTAACTAAACCAAGAGAAGTTACTACCGTTCGAAGTCTGAACCGAGAGTGCAATCTAATCTAGGAGCTAACCTAAGAGATGTGACTACCGCTCGAAGTCTGAACGAATAGTCCAACCTAATCTAGAACCTAACCTATGAGATGTGACTACCGCTCGAAGTCTGAACGACTAGTGGCTTCAACACTGATTCAATGCACGAGGTCAGTCTCACGGTGCCATGGTGATGACGATAGCCCAATTCCCCATACTTGTCACCTCATGTCACCTGATGCTGCAGGTGGCTGATGTGTCGCAATGGTTACAAGTACTTTAAAAAAAAGTTGAATTTAATTATTATTTTCATTATTTATTTATTTATTTTTAAAGAGTCTACTATTTTCAACGCAGCTTGTTTATCTTATAAATGATAAATTGTAGTAATCGATTTTTTTTCACATCCCTAATTCTGTGAAAAGAATGTTGTTAGTTCTGCACGTTTGATGGAATGGAATCTAAACTATATTGTGCTTTAAATTAAATAGCTGGGCGGCGTGTTTATATATTATCTTCGTCAAAATGGCATTGTCTTTAAGAAAATCTTCAGTTGATATCTTTTCTGTAACAAAATGGATTATTAATCGGAGAGGTTACTAAGTTCTTCTCAATATATTTATTAGTATTCGGCTCGGTGCTTATAATTTATATTAAAAATTTTAGATTGTCGCACCCTATCAACACTTGTAGAGAGAGCAGATATAACGCAACAAGAAAACGAAGATAAACCTAGGCGAAGACCAAAGAAATTAAATCCTATTTTGGAAAATCGACATGTCTATCCAGAATTTCTTCCTGACCCCAACCCCAAATGGAGAAATAGTTTACGCGAGAAGTTGGAACGGGCTGACATGCTCAAAAGAAGAAGCCAGATTGATATTCCTGAATTTTATGTTGGTATGCACAAGTATTATTTATAAAATACACAAACTTCATTATACAACCTTATAAAGTTATTGGTGGCTATACATTTGTACATATTTCTTATTTAAAAAAGGATGGGAAAACATTTGTGACTTCCTTGGTGTTGCTACCGTCTATGGATGGCGGTGATCACATACCATCAGATGACCCACCTGTTCTTGTCCCCTATAATAAAAAAAAATTATAGATTTAACATGACCATAATTAATCTGGTATTAAATGACAGTGTAGGCTAAGTTGTGAAACACACCAAATCTAGAGGACTGTATCAAGTGCAACTTCTAGAAGGCACCTTTAAACAGAATCCAACTTGAGAGTGGTAACTTGTCAGGTGGCTATTAGAAGTTCTACATAGCAGTAGTATGGCTACATCAGTGTTTTCCTTCACAAGACGCCACTAGAACCTACATTTAAGGATATGGAGTCAAACAGGAACCATCTACGCATTATCTTTAAAAATGAAACATGGGAATTACAGAAATCATAATTCAAAATTAATATTCCTCTTAAGTTTTTTTATTTATTTTTTTATTTATAGTTAATAGACAAGCAGCATAACTGCTGATACATCTATATAACACTGTCGAAATTTTTTGTCAGGTTTTGGTCACTGCAGATGTTCACTTATTAAACTAAGTTTATTAGTCTGACGCCAGTTGTCGAGTCGGTTTTTAAAATCATGGACAGAACTAGCAGATACTATTTCCTCAGGCAATTGGTTTCCTATTCTACATTACTCTATGTGCCTACGCGCACTATGATTATTAACGGCATATTTTTTTCTGCAAACATTGTAACATATGGAACTGTATGGAACGCACACTACGAGTAGAATTCCACACCAGAATTAGTTCCGGAGGTGCGGGAAAGAAAACATAATCCTCGCAGTAGCTCTTGAACTACGGTGAAGGAATGTCGTCGCTGCGTGTTTTAAATAACAAGGAGATTGTGTCTTGTCTGTTTGTGTGTTTCCTTAGTTTTTGTAAACTACATAATAGATTTGACACTTTACACAATTATTAAGACAATTTTGTTCGGAAGTTTTTTGTATGAAATATTTATTTGAAGTAGAGATTGATCACCCCATATTTTAATAATGTCATAAGGAGTTTTGGAGCAGTCTTATTGATAAAGGTGGCTAACCCTTATAAGACACATATAAATAATGTAGGTTTAAGTTTTGCTGGGGTCTTGGAATATCATGTAGTGGATTTTAAATTTTATCCATAACTTATTTTATTTGGCACTATATTTTGTAACGTTGGTGGTGTCTCTTACGTAATATAGTTTGGTTATTGTTCACAAGTGAACTGGATGGGAATTATACTATGGAGCACGGGTTCTTAGTTGCCACATAAACTTCAAATAAGACGGCCATCAGCCTGTCAGTTCATTGAAATGAGCGCAAGAAATTAGTAATAGTGACTTACTCCACAAAGGCAGTAATAATTTACTAAAAGTTTGGTTGCCACAATTAAAAAATAATAATATAGGTACTAAGGTAAATGTATTTAATGTTTCTATTAAGAACCATTCAGTAATAATTATTTTTTACATTTGCGAAGCCAGGCCAGTTCTGAAAGTAAATATGAGGGATAAAATTTGTAGACCAAGAGCCTCTGAATGCGGCCAGGCTTTCCTTATTTTATAAAAGCTGGGAGTTTTTGCAATAAAAAAAAAAAAACATATCATTTTATTTGATTGCTAATATAATTATGTGGGGCGCGTCCGCGTGATTTAAAAAAATGCGCTTTTAATAATAAATATTTAATATCAAAAGAATACACCTTACTTCTATTAACTTTAACATTAAAACGTAACTATTGTTCGAGATATGAAGCACCGTAACTAAACCAAGAGAAGTTACTACCGTTCGAAGTCTGAACCGAGAGTGCAATCTAATCTAGGAGCTAACCTAAGAGATGTGACTACCGCTCGAAGTCTGAACGAATAGTCCAACCTAATCTAGAACCTAACCTATGAGATGTGACTACCGCTCGAAGTCTGAACGACTAGTGGCTTCAACACTGATTCAATGCACGAGGTCAGTCTCACGGTGCCATGGTGATGACGATAGCCCAATTCCCCATACTTGTCACCTCATGTCACCTGATGCTGCAGGTGGCTGATGTGTCGCAATGGTTACAAGTACTTTAAAAAAAAGTTGAATTTAATTATTATTTTCATTATTTATTTATTTATTTTTAAAGAGTCTACTATTTTCAACGCAGCTTGTTTATCTTATAAATGATAAATTGTAGTAATCGATTTTTTTTCACATCCCTAATTCTGTGAAAAGAATGTTGTTAGTTCTGCACGTTTGATGGAATGGAATCTAAACTATATTGTGCTTTAAATTAAATAGCTGGGCGGCGTGTTTATATATTATCTTCGTCAAAATGGCATTGTCTTTAAGAAAATCTTCAGTTGATATCTTTTCTGTAACAAAATGGATTATTAATCGGAGAGGTTACTAAGTTCTTCTCAATATATTTATTAGTATTCGGCTCGGTGCTTATAATTTATATTAAAAATTTTAGATTGTCGCACCCTATCAACACTTGTAGAGAGAGCAGATATAACGCAACAAGAAAACGAAGATAAACCTAGGCGAAGACCAAAGAAATTAAATCCTATTTTGGAAAATCGACATGTCTATCCAGAATTTCTTCCTGACCCCAACCCCAAATGGAGAAATAGTTTACGCGAGAAGTTGGAACGGGCTGACATGCTCAAAAGAAGAAGCCAGATTGATATTCCTGAATTTTATGTTGGTATGCACAAGTATTATTTATAAAATACACAAACTTCATTATACAACCTTATAAAGTTATTGGTGGCTATACATTTGTACATATTTCTTATTTAAAAAAGGATGGGAAAACATTTGTGACTTCCTTGGTGTTGCTACCGTCTATGGATGGCGGTGATCACATACCATCAGATGACCCACCTGTTCTTCTGTCCCCTATAATAAAAAAAAATTATATGTTTAACATGACCATAATTAATCTGGTGTTAAATGACAGTGTAGGCTAAGTTGTGAAACACACCAAATCTAGGGGACTGTATCAAGTGCAACTTCGAGAAGGCACCTTTAAACAGAATCCAACTTGAGAGTGGTAACTTGTCAGGTGGCTATTACAAGTTCTACATAGCAGTAGTATGGCTACATCAGTGTTTTCCTTCACAAGACGCCACTAGAACCTACATTTAAGGATATGGAGTCAAACAGGAACCATCTACGCATTATCTTTAAAAATGAAACATGGGAATTACAGAAATCATAATTCAAAATTAATATTCCTCTTAAGTTTTTTTATTTATTTTTTTATTTATAGTTAATAGACAAGCAGCATAACTGCTGATACATCTATATCACACTGTCGAAATTTTTTGTCAGGTTTTGGTCACTGCACATTGCACTTATTAAACTAAGTTTATTAGTCTGGAGCCAGTTGTCGAGTCGATTTTTAAAATCATGGACAGAACTAGCAGATACTATTTCCTCAGGCAATTGGTTTCCTATTCTACATTACTCTATGTGCCTACATGCACTATGATTATTAACGGCATATTTTTTTCTGCAAATATTGTAACATATGGAACTGTATGGAACGCACACTACGAGTAGAATTCCACACCAGATTTGTTCCGGAGGTGCGGGAAAGAAACCATAATCCTCGCAGTAGCTCTTGAACTACGGTGAAGGAATGTCGTCGCTGCATGTTTTAAATAACAAGGAGATTGTGTCTTGTCTTTTTGTGTGTTTCCTTAGTTTTTGTAAACTACATAACAGATTTGACACTTTACACAATTATTAAGACAATTTTGTTCGGAAGTTTTTTGTATGAAATATTTATTTGAAGTAGAGATTGATCACCCCATATTTTAATAATGTCATAAGGAGTTTTGGAGCAGTCTTATTGATAAAGGTGGCTAACCCTTATAAGACACATATAAATAATGTAGGTTTAAGTTTTGCTGGGGTCTTGGAATATCATGTAGTGGATTTTAAATTTTATCCATAACTTATTTTATTTGGCACTATATTTTGTAACGTTGGTGGTGTCTCTTACGTAATATAGTTTGGTTATTGTTCACAAGTGAACTGGATGGGAATTATACTATGGAGCACGGGTTCTTAGTTGCCGCATAAACTTCAAATAAGACAGCCATCAGCCTGTCAGTTCATTGAAATGAGCGCAAGAAATTAGTAATAGTGACTTACTCCACAAAGGCAGTAATAATTTACTAAAAGTTTGGTTGCCACAATTAAAAAATAATAATATAGGTACTAAGGTAAATGTATTTAATGTTTCTATTAAGAACCATTCAGTAATAATTATTTATTACATTTGCAAAGCCAGGGCAGGTTACTAGTTCTGAAAATAAATATGAGGGATAAAACTTGTAGACCAAGAGCCTCTGAATGCGGCCAGGCTTTCCTTATTTTATAAAAGCTGGGAGTTTTTGCAATAGATCTTTTACAGCCTTTTATTGCTTATCTTTCAGTTACTCAGTAAATATATTATACCGCAAGTACACACATTACTATAATTGCTTGTGCAATTTATAAAATAAATGTAATTAATTTTTGATAAAGCATCATCATGTTAGACATTCATTTGTGTTATATCCAAAAAAAAAAAAGCAATATAATATTATTACTCAAGAGGCAATAAAAAATAATATCAATATAAAATAATGAAGGTCTGGCATTCACTGGCTCTTAGCTACAGAATTCTTTCTGGTGCGGTTTTATTTCGCTGTTATTTTGCACTGCAACTAGTGCATGCTCTGCATAAATGTAGATTGCTATATTTGAGATCAATAAACTTCAACACGATTTCACAAATGATGATAAAGCAGGCACACTTATTAATTTTTTTATAGAGAAATATGTTACTAATAGCCATTTTGCTGTAACTAATCAATAGAGGGCACTGTAGTGAATAAAATTTTATACCATATAACTGAGCACTAAAAGTTGATAATGGATAAATACAAAGGCATTTGTGACCACTGGCTTAGCTAATATATTAAGTACTAGCTGTACCCGCAGCTCCGCACGCGTTTTTTAAAATCGTATTAAAGAATTATAGAATTGTGAGACTATGTACAATTACAGAAACGCTCTTTAAAGACAATTGTAAGTACGACGCGCACGCCACTAAAAGTAACATGTAACGTGTACAAGTTTTTGCAATAGATCTTTTACAGCCCTTTATTGCTTATCTTTCAGTTACTTAGTAAATATATTATACCGCAAGTACACACTTTACTATAATTGCTTGTGCAATTTATAAAATAAATGTAATTAATTTTTGATAAAGCATCATCATGTGAGACATATTCATTTGTGTTATATCCAAAATGAAAATAGCAATATAATATTATTTCTCAAGAGGCAATAAAAAATAATATAAATAATAAATATCAATATAAAATAACGAAGGTCTGGCATTCACTGGCTCTTAGCTACAGAATTCTTTCTGGTGCAGTTTTATTTCGCGGTAATTTTGCACTGCAACTAGTGCACGCTTGGCCTACCTGTGAACAGAATATATTTAAATGTACATATAAATGTAGATTGCTATATTTGAGATCAATAAACTTCAACACGATTTCACAAATGATGATAAAGCAGGCACACTTATTAATTTTTTTATATAGAAAGATGTTACTACTAGCCATTTTGCTGTAACTAATCAATAGAGGGCACTGTAGTGAATAAAATTTTATACCATATAACTGATCACTGAAAGTTGATAATGGATAAATACAAAGGTATTTGTGACCACTGGCTTAGCTAATATATTAAGTATTATGATAGGTACTCCTATAAATAAATGAAATTTATGAAAGAGGGGTTGGTGTATGAGTCCACCTCCAGAGTACAGTTTGTACATGGTATGCTGTTTTGGTGGGCCTTTTTTTATTATAATTTATTATGTTCTTAATTTTCCTTCTTAAATTGTGACTGTTGTGGAACAATTTTCTGCTGATCTTTAAATATAACAGCATATTGATTTTATTATTAGAATAGCAGTTAATTATGATATTGTCTCCATAGAATAAATAATAAAGTTTCATATAGATTTGGACATGGTACTGAAGACTACTTATTTAGTATTGTGTAAGAATACCTTATAACATGTACTGTCTGCCAGTGACAATTCAATCGAAATTTGAAAATTTGGTTAATTAATATATCAGCAGGCGTCTTTTCGTCACTTTTTTTTGGGACACGCTAATTTTCGGAAGTTGTAAATCTATAATTTTTTTTCAGTTTATATGACATTATTCGATATTCCCTTTAAGGGCACTGCATGCTCTTGTATACCGCCACAATAAAGCCCTGAATATAAGTATTGCATATACTTTCATATCTATTTAGTAAAGAGCTGATATTTTTGTCATTACAAACACACATTTCAGTTGTATTTATGGGTATAGCTAGTTTTTGTTAAACATGTTAATGTTTTGTTATATTAATTACCTATAATAAGTAAATAATTATTAAAGATTTTATCAATTGTATTCCTTTTTGTTGTGTGGTATAGAACTCTTTGAAGATGGTAGAGCCATGCTGAAGCTCTTACTGGTTTCAGCATGAATGGGTTGGCTCGCTCGGGGTGGTACCACCCTCTCACAGAGAACTGACGTGAAGTAACAGTACCTGCATTGTTGCGTTTCGTTCGGTCAGTGAGAGCACCGGACAATCACTTCCCCTTCCCACTCTTCTCCCCTCCCCTCCCCTTCCCCCCAAACACAGATTGGCAACGCACTTGCGACTCCACTGGTGTTGCTAGTGTCTATGGACGGCAATGATTACTTAACATCAGGGGACCCAAATCTTCATTTGCCTCCTATGATATAAAAAATATATATATATATATATTTAAAACCATGAACACTATACTTTTTGATACTATATTTCTATTTCAGGTTCAATTCTAGCTGTTACTGTAGCTGATCCTCATGCTCAGGGAAAGACAAACAGATTTGTGGGTATATGCATTGAGCGTAAAGGCTGTGGCTTGAGAGCTGATTTTACTCTAAGGAATGTAGTTGATCACCAGGGTGTTGAGGTAAAAAAAGGTGTTTTAAATTTTTTATTTATTGAGACAGAAATCATTGTAGATTTTTTTAAACATAGTTCTGATATTTTAAAGTTAGTTTAAAAATATAAAAAGGTTTGATTCAGTTTGAGTTTGAGTTATTCTGCATTAATTAATAGTTTTTGTCTACTAGTTTTTATTGCTGATTTTATATATACTTTTGATTCCAAAATGAGTTTATTGAAAGGTTTATTGCCTTCATAAATTTTACTACTTATGTATAAAAGTTACATAAACGGATGGTAGTGTTACAATAAATTCACATACTTTGTATATTATGAATGTCGAAGTAAATAACTTCCATGTAGAAAAATAATATTGTAGAATTGTTTGTTTTAGGTAAGATATGACCTATATGACCCAACGATACAGCAGATACAGGTGCTACGTCTGGAGAAACGGTTAGATGACAAATTATTGTACCTGAGAGATGCTCTGCCTGAGTATAGTACCTTCTCAATTGATATGGATCCTGAAATATTGCCTGAGGGTACTCCTGTTCCTGTAAATCCTCTTCAGGTAATGTGGATTGAACGTTACACATATGTCAACAAATTGTTCCCTAATTATAATTGTCAACATAAAAGATTAAGATAAAACACTCAATTAAGTAATAGTCGATCATCAATGATTATAAGCATCATTTAATTTTGATTGAATTTTCAGTATAATATAGAAATTTTTATCTGAAAACTGTCTCTTATAAAATGTCTTACTTTGTCATATTGCTTCTATTATAAATTAAATATCATTAAAAATTCCTATGTGAAATTAATTATATTTAAAATACTGTAGGTCAAATTGAAACCCAGACCATGGTTGGAAAGATGGGAGCGACAAGAATTGCAAGGTGTCTCCAACATAGAAGAACATCTGAAGGAGAAAGACAGAGTCCGAAGGGAACTCAGAAAGACGCCTTGGGAGAAATATGATTTGATGAAGCAGTACCGGTATATTTCATATTTTTGTAACACTCTTTATAAATATGTTTACCTTAAATTGTGACTGTGACTTATGTGTAATCTCCTTTTTTTAATATTGGAATTGAATGTGTTATATTATGAGAAAAAACTAAATATAATTCTACACGTAGTTCGGATGTTGTGTATGTATATGTATGGAGAACTTTAAAAAAATAACATATACGATTAATTGTGACTAATACTGAGTGTTTTTTTTTCTTTAGGAAAACAATTCCAATAGAAGAACAAAGCGACATTTGGTCAGAAGTTAACAATCAATTGCAACAGTTGCATCTCGCCCGTAAGAAAGGATCAAGGAAACGTACATTTACCACACCCAAAACGCAACTTGGTTAACTGTATCTATTGTAATTTAAATATTTATAAGTTATGCATACTGTGAATGGTTTAATAAAGTGTAGTAGTAATTATTTCTTGTGTTTATTAAAGTAAAATAAGACACTTCTCTTTATCACACTCTTGATTACATAGTGAATAGTTATCATGCATTCATATATAACGAAAAAGTTTTGCATACCTGTTTTAATGTCGGCGAACAAAATATCCAATTACATTCAGTTACTTTTATATAAAGTCGGATAAATGTTAGACTATAATTATCATCATCATCTATATATTAATACGTGAAGCCCAAACTTTGTATCCCTTTTTGAGAGAAATGCGCGAACGGATGAACGTGAAACTTGGCATAGTTAAAGTTTATATGGAGGAGAAGTGCAGAAAGTTATTTATTTTATATAAAATGCATTAGAAGTACATTAAATTAATTAAAATATGCATTACTCACACTGATGCTTCAAGACACCCGTCAATAACGGACTTCAAAAAAGGTTGCGAAGGAGGTTGCTATGCTCAACTGTATGTATTTTTTAACCGATTTCGAAAAAGGAGGAGGTTATTACGTTTGGTAGTATGTATTTTTTTTTATGTATGTTAATCGATATCTCCGCAAATTATGAACCGATATTAATGATTTATTTATTTGAATTACTTATATTCAGCAGTGATCCCATATAAATTTGAAGAAAATATTCAACCCCTCGTTTATTTCATTTTCACCCACTTCGTCTCTACGTATTTTCGTGAAATTGGAACCGATTTATTATACCCATTACAAACCAGATATATTTATGAACACTAAAAATGGGGTAATAATTTTTTTTACAAAAAAAATAAACCGCCTTCGATGTGAAAAACTAATAAGGCACTAAAAAAGCGAAAAATACCTTAATTATTAAATTAACCGAATTAAATAAAAAATATTGATATTTGAACCTAATTATATATTTGAAGTCGATGCCATTGATAAAAGAACCCCAATAAAGTTCAAACTTTAAAAATTCAATGAACTATGGTCGAATGCCGACCACTGGACGCCCACTAGTTTATGTTAAATCTGTCAATGAATATCTAATCTGATCATTATGCAAACTCATAAAATATGAAATTAATAAATGCAGTATTGTTATAGATTTGCCGTACAAATTAGTATATTGAGTTTTTGACGGGATCTTGGTCTGTCATGTAGTGGATTTTATTTTTTGTTCATAGTCTTGTGTTACTTGACTCTATATTGTGTAAAATTGGTGATGTTTTATGTAATATAGTTTGTTTATTGTGCATAAGTGAAGTGAATGGAAAATAGTACCACGGACCATGAATTCTGAGATGCCACAAAAATTCCATGGGAAGTTCTAACAAGTTGGCCACCATCTTGTTAGTTCATTAAAATTATATCAAGAAACTTGTAATATCGATACTCACTTGACAATGTCAGCAATAGTCTACTAGAAGACTGATTACCGAAAATGGAATAGAAGAACTTGTAATACTATTAACTACTTGATAATGGCAGTAATAATCTAAAAGATTGGTTGCCAAAAATAAAGTTAAAAAAAATAGTAGTCTAGATTTTTTTTTCAAAAGCATTTGGTTGTTTTTGACTTACATGGAGTATTAAATAAAAAAATGTAGCAAATTTAATTATGAAATTTGTACATGTTTCAATTGTACTGTATAAAATTCAGTGTAATGACATTTAAGGATTTTCTACTAGGTGGAGTCTTTGCATGGATACTAACGAAGAAAATGAGATTAAATACGACTTTAAGTACGACCATGCAATGAAATGAAGTTGGAACTGAGCGTCTATTTTATCAATAATTCTAAAATTTTCAAATTTCCGTACTATTTTTCAAAAAAATTGTTATGTACAAAACCTTGTATAAATATAGATTTTACGTAATCTCACATATTTATTTTGGTTTCATCTTAAACATATAGGTGGCACCTTTTCATCAAAAAAAGTCAAAGGCTTGTTCTTTGTATTCTTACTAGATGTCAGTCGAAGAATATCATTGTAGTTTACGGAAGGTCATATAAGGATTTTCTACTAGCTGGAGTCTTTGCATGGATACTAACGTAGAAAATGAGATTAAATCTTCACTTTAATAAACGACCATATAATGAAATGAAGTTGGAACTGAGCGTCTATTTTATCAATAATTCTAAAATTTTCAAATTTCCGTACTATTTTTCAAAAAACATGTTATGTACAAAACCTTGTATAAATATAGATTTTACGTAATCTCACATATTTATTTTGGTTTCATCTTAAACATATAGGTGGCACCTTTTCATCAAAAAAAGTCAAAGGCTTGTTCTTTGTATTCTTACTAGATGTCAGTCGAAGAATATCATTGTAGTTTACGGAAGGTCGATTCACATGCTACGTTTTTTTATTTCTTGTCAGTTTGCAAATACTGTACATTTAGATCAGTAATTTACATCAATAATATTTGAAAAAAAATGGTAAGGTATATGGCAAGTTTAAACAGTGTTTTTAGTTGATTAAATTTAGTCAAAATATTTTGTCTACACTGTTGCTGTGTTTGACATATGTAGTATTGGCCAATGTAAGTATGCTACAGATAAGATACAAAATAACTCTTATGTCATTGATATCAGACTTATTCTGTTGCAATTATAACTTTGTCTAAGTTATATCCGTTGTGTGCGGCGCTGGTTGTCTGTGCCTATCCTCAGTTTTCGGGGAAGTAAGTTAGTTCGATTTACTAATATATAAACGTATTTTTCTCGTATAACACGTGTAGCTTTGATAGAATACGACAATAATTGTATTAACAAGTGTTGTGTTTTTATTGTGAAGTTATTGTTTTTGAAGTTTGTGGCGATTATATTACAGTTGCAAGTGTCCAAGTTTCGTTGAATGCACCTGTAGCCGGGTAAGTTACTGTTTATAATATATAGGTATGCATAACTTCGCGTATGATCATATCGGATTGTATTAAATATACTACTTTACTGGTTACTGCCGTTTAGAGTTAATTATTACCGTTACGATAATTTATTGTTACGGTATTCTTTACAATATTGTCCGTAGCTAAGTTATGTCATAAAATGCAACTGCATTTCAACCTTGATTTATCGATTATGCGTCATTGTCTGGTCAGTGCGTTACTCACTGGTTTGTCAAAAAGTTAGTGCTTTATGAGAATCTTGTTAACTTTAATAATCCAAAATATAGGATTATTTAGAAGGACATCATACATTTTCATTTCACATTTTTATCTGTCATCTGAATGTGATAAAAAGATTAGTATTTGCTAATTTTGTATTTAATTGTATATGATTGATTACATATATATTTATTATAATGATTCTGTAGTTCCAATAATTTAAAACATTTTGGGTAGTTATCATTGCTGAGATTAATTCATGTTATATCTTTTTATTATTATAGCAATTACTATAAATTCTATACAATTTATTCTATAAATTAAAGCAATAGACTTCTAATGATTTGAATACATTCAAATAATGAAAATAATTTATCTAATAAATAAACTATTTTATATATTATTAGTTTGCAATTATAAGAATTTCTATTGATCTTATACATTGAGATCATATTGCATTTAGAAATCAATACTTAATTGTAACTTGACACACTTTCCATGTTCTAGATTTGTATATTAAAAATCATAATGAACAATATACAGTGAGAAATATAAAAAGCTGTGAGACTACTAAACTGATTTCTATAGTTCTATATTAAAACCCTTTTGGTGGTTTGTTTAATAATATTAGTAACATAAAATAAATATGATGAGATTATATAAGACTAGAGATCTTACATACATTAACTTGAAAATATAAATAGAAAATACAGGATAATAATTATAGAATATTATAATGTGTATGTGACATTATTATATTTACAGGAATGATATATACAATAAATGTAATAAATTACCATATCAGTTTACTTTTCTTCTGATTAAGTTTAACTAATAATATTATATGATAATTATTAAATTAAATTGCACACATCTAATATAAACTTGATTTTTTAAAAACTGAAGTCCTTTCAGATAAAAATAAACATAAACTTTGTTAATACAAAAAAGATAAACATGCATTGAACTCTTAAAAAAAGGTTAATCACAAAAGATTGTCTTATCCTTGTTTACAGATACAATATTCTCTAACACTTGTCTAAGTTGACAGTTTTTATTTTATTGTTGTGGTTTTTTGTATTTCTATTTGACAGTGAATTTTTCTTCTGATTAATTTTAACTAATAATATTATATGATATATATTAAATTAAATTGCACACATTTGATATAAACATGATTTTTTTAAACGGAAGTCCTTTCATATAAAAATAAACATATACTGTGTTAATACAAAAAAGATAAACGTGCATTGAACTCTTAAAAAAAGGTTAATCGCAAAAGATTGTGTTATCCTTGTTTACACATGCATATTAAATATTCTCTAACACTTGTCTAAGTTGACAGTTTTTATTTTATTGTTGTGGTTTTTTGTATTTCTATTTGACGGTGAAAAGCGTTTTACAATGAATTATTAGTCTCCTGGGTGTAATTAATTTTGATGAAATAAATAAATTACACAGTTATAGATATTCTCAAGTAAATCATGACTACTACTACATGACACTATTGACATTTGATAATTTAATCTGATGTTATGCTGTTATTTCACTTCACACACTTTGACATAATATATTAATTTTATTTTAACAATTACATTATTTTATTTTAATTAAAATGTCATAATAATGATAACCAATTGAACTAAAAATTAGTAATTTTTTTAATGAAGATCTGAACAAAAATATTATTCATGAATTGAAATTGTTCCAAAAATATCTGTATGGAACATTTATGAATGATGAGATTGAACTGAACGAATGCTGTTCAGAGTTGCTTGTATAAAACTCTTAAATCATATGTTTAGCAAGAGACTGCTAAGACAAGCTTTTGTAATAAAGTATTTTAAATATGTGGTCAACTAGGTTTACAATTTTAGGTACGGCTTAGTAAAATGAATGTTAAACCCATGTTCATTTTTGTTTTTGTATAAGACCAAATATTTTTTATAGAAAGGTACGTGATAAGTGTGGTTAAACTTTAAAATATCAAATCAGCTATCTATAGAAATAAATAGTCCACTAATGCTTAGAATTATCTGACACTGCACATAAATGGTGATCCAGTCAAACTTTTTTTTTATATCATCGGGAAGTAATCACCACCGTCCATAGACACTTGCAACACCAGAGGACTCACAAGTGCATTGCCAACTTGTCTTGGGGGATAAGGGAAGATGGAAGGGGTTGGGAGGGGGGACCTCCGGCCCTCTCACTGACCGAACAAAACTTGAAAATATCAAATCAGCTATCTATAGATATAAATAGTTCACTAATGGTTAGAATTATCAGACACTGCACAGAAATGGTGATCCAGTCCAACTTTTTTTTTATATCATCGGAAAGTAATCACCACCGTCCCGGACTCACAAGTGCATTGCCAACTTATCTTGGGGAATAAGGGAAGGAGGAAAAGGTTGGGAGGGGGACCTCCAGCCCTCTCACTGACTGAACAAAACGCAACAATGCAAGCACTGTTTCTTCACGTCGGTTTTCTGTGAGAGGGTGGTACTACCCCGGTCGAGCTGACCTATTCATCCTCAAACCATTTATAGCTTCAGCATAGCTCTACCACATACATTATATATTTTTACAAAACCTAAATATTTACTTCGTTATTAGTGGATGCACAGAGAGGGGTGTCATTTCCAGACGTCACAATCATTCACATATTGATCCACCCTATAATAGCCTTTAGATATTAAAAACCGCTTGACATGGTTCTTGAACTATCGGGCAAATCGGTAATGTGTTTTGGGACTTATACTATATTCTTACACTTATAAACCTTAACTAAATTAACACAGGCCCAGCATGAGTTGTGTATAAGAAGAGAGGCCTATGCTCAGATTTATTTTTGTCATTATATACTGAAATTAATAATGGTGATGTAATTTATAAGATGAATATTGAATTTAACTCCACACATCTGGAGTGTTTTACTATTGCGAAAAAACATTACATGCATACAGAGTGTTTCAACAAAGATTTTGCAAATTTAGCAATTTCAATGAACAATACAAGTTATTGCAAAAAGTTGTAATCAAAACCATTATCATTAACCTCATCACTATTTAATGAATTTTACAATTTTAAACACTGCTATTTTATTCTAAACTATATTACTTCCTGTAATAAAGTAATCAATTTTTTTAATAATATTTATAGGTTTACATTTGAACGGAATCTCACTGGATGTTATGTGACTATGAGGTGCGAGATGATGATAACATGCTAAGTCTAGAGAGAACTGATTCTCAATTGTAGCTGCCAGATCACACCTATGGGTGCTTAGTGACAGATTTCTTTAGTCAAATCAGTATTAGAAAAAGCTTTATTGTATTTCTATAGTTTAATTTTGATATTTTCTTTACCAAAGGCACAGGTTCATTGTAAAAATTCCAATCCACGTTGATGGGCGCAATGTTCGTACGTGCTATCATTGGACACTCATTGTTTCAAATTCTAATTTATACATAAATATACTTTATAATCACAAATTATAAAACAAAGTCTTCTGTGACGTCTGTCTGTCTGTTCACAATAAACTCAAAAACTACTGAACCGATTTTCATGCGGTTCACCAGTAGATAAAGTGATTCATGAGGATGGTTCAGGTTAGGGTTAGCAACATCCGCTAGTTTTGTTTAACAATCCTGTTGATCATCTAAAATCATTTATTCTTTGAGGTGTTAAAGCATCATCTGTAATACTAATAATGATTTTCATTTTGGCAAATATAATATGCCTTAATGAATATTATAAAATTTTCATGGGTAAGCCATACAACTGGCGTCACTATGTCTGTGGTTTATTGTTTCACCAGAGTTTCAAACGTGAATTAATCTGTTGTAGAGGATTTTAGAGTTCACGGGCTTACGTAACATGGGTTCAAAGGTCATTGTCCGATAATTCAATCACTGACAAGTAAGGTAAATGCAGAGACATGACAACGCCTATTAGGTAAGGTAGTTGTACAATTAGTAGGGAGAGTCATTTCCGTGTACAGATGGTTTTATTGTTTTAACGATATATGCTCAGTAAACAAGTAGGGACGTCCAGGCTTTTGAGAAACGGCTTAATTCTTTGACAGTACTCGTAAACTGTAATAAATTATAGAGAAATTAGTTTTATGTAACCATGGAAAATTATTTTTCCAATAATAAGCACTCTTTCGTAATTCTCCGCGTCCTGTTAAATATTTCGTTTAATATCGTGAACGCTAATATCTCTAAAAGAATGTTTTTCTTTTTGTTTTTATCTCGGAACTGTAAATTATGACATTAGGTATTAATGCACGACTCACGAGTATTGCAAATGAACTAAAAAATAAAAAGACTTTTAAGTGATACCGCTTTATTCATTTCAATAAACAGAATGAACGCAAACGACTATGGGAGAAGATTCGAAAACATTTTTCATTTTTAAACAATCTGTTAAATACAAACCTGTTGATTCAAAAAGTAACTATTATCTACCTCAAAAGAATCACTAGCATATTATCATGATTTTAAAGTAATTAATGTATACCCAAGCATGATATTATTAAAATTTGATTACATTTTACTTTGATGGAAGGATGTTGCATATATACACCTGTTCTTACGTAGACGGAAGAGTGCAATAAAAACAAAATGGCGCCGTAAACGATAAACGATGCGCCTGAGCTAACGATTTGTCTGAAGAGTGTCACTAAACTTGGGAAACTTTCAGCGTTATTTATAGTTGCGCAACGAACGCGCTGAGCTTTGAGGTTTATGATCCGTAACAAGAAAATATTCATTAATACAAGTAAAAAATAGTTCGTATAAATTTATCTTTGATGTTTCTATTTTAAGTACTAAAAGTACGCATATACATTCAACGCTTTAAACATAGTAGGACATAAATCATGTTATTGTTTATTAATTTCAGAATGCGATACACATACACATATATTTGTGGGTGTAGTTAGGTCTCCTTATTAGTCGGTTAATATATCAATTTATAATAATTTATATGACCACGATTCCACGTTATATACCTACATATATTATTATCTATTTGCATTTAATATCGTCTCTTTGTAACAAATTCTACTATCATTCAAAAAACGCTCTGTTAAAGTTAAATATGGGATTCTAACCACAACTTATGTGAACTATAAGTATAACTTAACATCCTTAGTAGATACATGCTTCTCGAAAAAAAATACAATAACTTCATTTGTACTGTATTATAATTGGAGTATATTGCGATGAATCTATTTTGTGATTGGTCTGTCATCATATGGATTCAGTGTAATTAGATTTCAAGTTTCAACCTTTGTAAAGTTTTTTAAAGGTTTTCAATGTAACATACTTGTGTATATACAAGACGATAAGAAAGCTTTGGTTTAAGCTATATAAAGCAATTAATAGTTATCAGATAATGGCAAGAGGTTGCTCGCGTTTGGGAATTTAGGTTAGTTCCCGGTATGTTAACAGGAAATTTCATAAGGTCATTGCTCTTCGTAGTTTTTGGTGGTAGTTCATTTTGATCACGTCTTTTACCTTGATTATTCGTTAAACCATTGTATTGTTAATACGTCAGTTCTTTAAAATATTGAAACATATTATAATGTGGAAATATTTCCTTTACCTTTTAAGGTTTTGTGTGTTTTAAAATTTCAAAACTGACTATTATTATTATATTGTATGTATTTAGCACTCCAAAATAAATATTACACATAGATAAAATCACATAATATAATTTTTATAAATATAAAATAGGAGGCAAACGAACAGACGGGTCACCCGATGGTAAGTGATCACCGCTGTCCATAGACACTAGTAACACCGGGAGAGTCACAAGTGCGTTGCCGGCCTTTTATAGAAATGTAGGCTCGTTTCTTGAAGGTTTGCAATTTATAATTGTTTGGAAATACCGCAGCTGGGAGTCGGTTCCACAATGTCGAAGTAAGAGGCAGAAACGACCTTGAAAACCTCACTGTGGAAGACCTCCACTCATCCAGGTGGTGTGGATGAAATTTTAGTTTTAGGCGGCTAGCACGATGGTTAATTATAACGTAAAATTACAGTGTATAATAATTACGATCACAGGCATGCATGACATTAGTAGAAGACAAACAAAATCTAATTGGGTACTAAACAGACAGAATCAAAAATTTAAAGACTTAAATTAATTCTCACGTCCTTTACTTTCGCATATATTAATTTTTAGATTCATGTAAAAAAAATGTTTCCGCCCGGGATCGAACCGGGGACCTTGTGCGTGTGAAGCACACGTGATAACCGCTACACTACGGAAACTGTATTCGTCCTATTTGAAAATAGAGTAGTGAATTCCGCGAAGAGAAAATAAGTAGAAGAGTAGCTTCGATGCGATTCTCTTAGTACAGCTTTCGCAAAACGAATGTTAACATAGAAAATATGAATTGAATTTAATCTTGGAGACAGCGTCTTGTTTCGTGAAACAATTATAGAATCCGAATAATGGTTTAGTGGAAAAGGCAAAAGTTTTTAAAATCACCTCTTTATAGCGACAGGTATTTGGCGTATTTTTTTTTACTTGAATGTGGTTGGTAGCCAGCCAGGCGAGAATTAAAAATACTGTTTTCTATATTATCTCTAACTAGACCTCGTGTTAATTGCAGGTTTTTAAGCCATTTTTCACTCAGGAGTTTGACTAGGTCCACATTGGACTAACGCCGCATCAAATCATTTTCAGTGTGCTTTATTTCATTAACGAATAATTTTGCCACGGAAAATTAAACCCTATAGAGTTTATGATAAACGAAAATAGGGATCAGTTAATAGTGTTAATTGCAGCAATTAATGGGCGTTGAACAAAAGGAGCGTTTTGTAAACAGGCGACACAAACTGTTGTTACTTCATTGCTCGTCAACAAAGATTATAACTACGACAGATGTATTCCCATAATGGTGATTTATAATATAAATTTTATATGTTACTGTTGTCATGTTTTCAAATCTTATTAGAAGATTTGGCGGAGATTATTATTTCAAACGTTGAACAACTATCTATAGTTTACTTCAATGTTGTAAAGGTGAAGGAATATGTACCTAATTATTCTCACAAAAGGAACAATTTCGTGAGTCGGATTATTAAGATCTGAGACCAAATCAAGATCAAACATTACTACACATAACTATTATTACAATCTAAGATTACTATTACATTATATAATAGTTTTAGTGTAGAAATTAAAAATTATGAAACGTCTTATGGGTATTTTAAAGGCATTCATCGAGTAATTGAATTTTATAATGGACAGGTAATGATAGTTGTTGATGTACTTGCGCAAGGGCAGGCTTTGTATGGACTTCGTATTAATTAACTGTAGATATTGAGTATTCATTAAGTAATTACATTGAAATTTAATTAGTTATAAACTGTGGAAAAAACTAAGCTCTCTATTTTTTTCTTCTAATTTTATTTCAAATACATATCTTCTTTTACACGTATATATATACCATAAATACATATATCGTGTCCATATTAAAATGTAATAAAGGATGCCTAAGATTGTCCTGGGCATAGATTTAAAAGCTTATTTCTACTAAATTAATTCCTACCAGTATGCTCGAAGTCAACTGTCGCGAAATTCGCAAAGTAGGTACCTACATAAATACTTGGAATTGTCTGTTTTGTAGTTACTTCTCTTATCTATGATTTTATACAAATTTAAATTGTTACTTAATCTGTGGATCAATTATTGAATAAGTTATCGTGTAATTGTTCTCAGTACGAGACGTTAACTAGCCAAACATTGCGGTATTTATAATCTGTCATTATTACATCATCTTTCAACAGTTGATTATCAGTTGTAATCATTTTTAATCATAATTTGATAACATTGTAGTTTACACGTACGTTGTTTAATTTTAGCAATTATATTTTAAACATAATCTTCCGTGTAACATGATAATGACCCAGAAAGCGTATTTACTTGTAAATATTTAAATATATTCGTTTTATGTACTCAGATAACAGTTCCGGTATATAGCGTGTCTATAGTACACTCGTGAATCTTCCATTTAATTATACCAATAGTCTATACCCGCGATCACGATCGCGCGGTATTCAGTTTGATATTATGAATTCCCGTTAAAGTATATTAAATACTGTGTTTTTATTTCATCGAGTCTGTTGTCACTTGTAACTTGTCAACACTTGTCAAATATAACAAACTGGTCGTCCCATGTTTCAGACTTAGCAAAACTAGTAATACTTTCTTAGGTAATAATAGTGTTAGGTTTTACAATAAAACATATTACCGATTTGCCGGACTGTAAATTTAAGCGCCATGTCAAGCGGCTGTCGAAAGGCTATTATTATAGAGTGGATCGATATGTGAACGATGGCGATATCTGGAATTGACTCTCTGTGCAACCACTAAAAACGGTATTGTAACGTATAATGTATTCGAAATGTATATACTATTTTTGTAAAAAAAATAATAAAAATACTGATATCTAGAGGTGCTGATATTAACAGTGACGCATGTTAATATCAGCACCTCTAGATATCAGTATTTTTAACATTAATAATGTATTTTTAATTTGATTTGATTTGACTAAAGTGGTTCTACTAATACACGTTCAGTTGGCCTGCACATAACTAATTAAAGTCTCACCGAAATTGGACGAGTTTTAGAGAACAAAGGAAACCATTCATTTCGTTTCGTTTTGTTTCATTTCAAATTTGTTTCCTCTTGGCAAATTCACTTTGTTAAAAATGATTATGGTAATTGTATTCAAAGCAAAAGGGTCTATTAAAAAATATAACCTCTATTAGTATATAATATGCAGCGATAAAGTTCGTGGTGGTCTAGTCATCCAGTGGTTTGACCGGTGGAATTTCGTTTCGATGTCCGCAGCTTCGAAACCCCGGCATGTACTAACGAATTATTCGGAATTCGCGTACATTTACTGATTTAAATTTGTAACACTATTGGCTGACGATGAAGGAAGTAGGTGGTAGAGCTACGCTGAAGCTATTAATGGTTTCAGCATGAATGGGCCGGCTCGCCCGGGGTAGTACCACCCGACCCACAGAAAACCGACGTGAAGTAACAGTGCTTGCATTGTTGCGTTTCGTTCGGTCAGTGAGAGCGCCGGAGGCTCACCTTCCCTCCCCTTCCCCGTTCCCTTAGTCCCCCTCTCCTCCAGGACAGGTTGACATCGCACTTGCGACTTGTCCTGGTGTTGCAAGTGTCTATGGACGGTGATGATCACTTAACATCGGGTGACCCACCTGTCCGTTTGCCTCCTATGATATATATAAAAAAAAGAAACATGTATCTGAGAAATGTTCTTATAGGACTACTATAGGTGGGATAATCATAGAACTATGGATTTCTCAGAGTTTGAAATCGCCAATACGTCGTGGCCTGGCGTGGTGATTATGCCCGTACTTTCTTTCAGGAAGAAGCCTATGACCCTGCAGTGGGTCTCTTACAGGCTGATGATGATGATGCAGCAGATAGTTGCTCACACTCTTCCTCGTATGAGAAAAGAGAAGAATTCGTATTGAATATTATGATCATTTCTAATAAATAATAAATATGTGAAAAGTAGAGTTAAATCAAACATACTGTCGCCATTAAATAATTATGGCGACCAATACATAAGCCAGTCACTATTAAACACGACTAACGTTGTACGCATGTTGTGATTATAGTTTTAATGCGTGCTGTTCTTTTGTGCGTGTTTACTTCGCTATGAAGAATAATAGGGGAGATATTCCTGTTACTATTCTATCTTCTCCCATATTAACCCCATATCAATTAACTTTGCACGAACGCCGTAATGTTTACTAATACTGGTTACGTGTTAAAAAATTGATTTTGAGGAAATAAATGAGATCTAAATACAGTTTAATTTATATTGATTATTGATTACGTAAATAGATTAATATTATTATTTATTCTTAAAGTGTCAGTTTTAAAAACTATACGAAAAATTAGTAAAATTCTGTCTTTTTTTTCTTTATAACAGATATATCAATATATATAGTAGTATATATAATATAGGTGTATCAATGACAACCGTTTACCAAAATTAACTGACTATTTTCAAATACCTGTATTGTAAAATTTTACTTCTACCAGCTTACCGATGGGCAAGAAATCACTGGAAATAATATCGCTAATATTTAGGTACACAATCTACATATTAGGACTGTACTGATGTACATTTAGATTTTGCGTTCATTAGTTTAAACTGCAATCTTAAATTCATTAAATTAATTATTTATTAATCACTTACTACCTTAAATGAAAAGACAAATACTTATGTCGAGTTGTAAGAATAGGGAAACCTTGAAATGTTATTGTGTTAATGACTTATTTTTTTATTGTGTTAATAATAAAGCCAATAGATAGTGTCTATTTTAGTAATTAAACGTTAATATTAAACTTGATTTTATTAACTCACTTCAACAAAAGAGTAGGTTCTCAATTCGGTTGTATTTTTTTAATTTTGTTTTACGTATTGTTTGTTACGTATAAAATTCGTTATTTATCAACCGATTTGGAAAAATCTTTTTTTTAATAAGGGAATATTTTCAAGGGGGTGCCATTTTAATTTCTTTTTAGTTAATTTTTCATTTATTTTTAATTAATTTAATTACCATTCATATATTTATAGCAATCCAAGACTAGGTTAGCTAGGACTAGGGCTTAACTATGGTCAAAGACGTTCTATTGCATCTTTTAGATCAGAATTTTTGAAGTCAAGTTTGATTTGGTAAAAGAAAACTTATTTGTCACTACATTTTTAAACATTTACAAACAAGGCAAATTAAAAAACAAATGTTACTTATTGAAGAAGTCGCATTATTATCTTCATGTTGGGTATTGTAAAGTCTTTGTGTTACATTGAATAAATCCCTTGAATGGGTCAGTGAAACAAACATACAATATGTTAAACGATTTCTGTTTTGCGACTTCAGTGGTACGTCTAGATTTTCTCCTATTGCCTTAAATGGTGTATCCTTACCAGCCTGCTCTAATTTTCGGTATCTCGGTTCATTGATACAAAGCGACGGTGGCATTGATAAGGATGTGAGGAATACAATAAATGCAGGATGGATGAAATGGCGAAATGTGTCTGGGGTAGCTTGTGACCCACGAATGCCTTTGAAACTGAAGGGGAAGGTTTATAAAGCTATGATAAGACCAGTCATGCTGTATGCATCTGAGTACTGGGCTACGAAAGAGACGGATGAGAGAAAATTACATGTGGCAGAGATGCGAATGTTAAGGTGGATGTGTGGTGTGACTAGAATGGATAAAATTAAGAATGAGTATATCAGAGGAAGTTTGAAAATAGCACCAGTAACAGAGAAGTTGAGGAGTAATAGGTTAGCATGGTATGGGCATGTCATGAGGAGAGATGAAAACCATGTAACTAGAAAAGTGTTGAGTATGTTTGTGGACGGATATACGAGTAGAGGAAGACCGAAAAAGGTATGGATGGACTGCGTGAAAAATGATATGTGCGTAAAAGGTGTGAATACTGAAATGACATTTGACAGGAGAGAGTGGAAAAAGAAAACATGTTGTGCCGACCCTACTTAAGTGGGATAAGGGTAATGATGATGATGATGTGTATATTAGCTAACGCGTGAAGTAACGTGAATGAAGGTCATAATCATTTTTTTACACGCATTGTAAATTTATTAACATTGTATACATGTTCATAAATCGTTTTATATAAATAAAACTAGCTAGCCTGACAGACGATGTCCCTCTTTTTGTTTTATTCTTCTCATGTACTTAAGTTATTTGTTGTAGAATATAATAAATACAGCGTAGCCCGGATAATAAAAAAAATCCTTTACAACTTAAATACCTAAACATTTCTCATGAATCACTTTATCAACTCGCGAAAACCGCAAGAAAATGCGTTCAATAGTTTTTGGATTTATCTGATGTCTGTCACTTTGTTCTTATTTCAAAATAGAATTATCACGATAAGTTCGTTCAATATTAACGATTTAGGAAACCAAGATTATTACGCTACGCCTTTAACGATGTGTGTGTTACCTGCCGCAGAGAAATGGGAAAGCGATGTGGTACTTAATATATTTTCCTTTGTATATAAAATATTTTGTTAAGATAATAAACGACGCTAGCTAGAAATATATATTTGTGCACGTACTAAACTATAAATCGTATGTAAAAATGTTGCAGTAGTCAATTATTCAATCGGAAGTGATTCACCATGAAAGTCTGTAAAGGCCTACCACAAATACATATATGTAACTTACAAACCGTAGTAAATCACCTTTATAACATTGTTTATCTACGCTCAGAATGGATTCATTCAAAACGTAACTTTCGCTGTTTCGACATACGTTCGATGTATGGAAATTAGTTTTACGCTTGTATGGGCCTTAATGAGATATATCACAGCTTACGTGTGTGTTACGTCGACGTTACGAATGCAACATGGTCTCTGTGTTAGACACGGTCCAGTTATGCATTGTTGTTTATTTATTAAGTTCATATTCATTGATAGCTTTTTTTGGGGCATACTCATTCCTCTTAGGTTCTACAATGCATGATGGCGATATCTGAAATCACCTGATTCGAAAATATCTTTTAGTTAATTTTAGTTATTGTTTTTTTTTTCCATAAGGCATGGATTCTGTACAATTTTCACCGCTGTTTCTTAACCGCTTTTCTTTATTTTTCTCTGGTAGATAGTGTTATCAAGAAAAAAAGTAGAATAGGACTTTTTTTTTCTTTAATATTGAAACTAAAAATTCAAAAATTGTGGTCAATTTTGATAATGTGGCGACCATTAGTTTAGAACTTGTTAAAAAATTTGTTTGCCGTAAACTTAAGTCAACGTTACTTAGAACATAATTTTAACCTTTATATGCTAAATTCTAATGCTGGATCCTACAGATTATTCATAAGACCTGTAATTTTGTATTATTTAAACAATGTTTTTTATATTTTATTGTATTAAACTTATTGCCAGTAGCGTAACTATACTGCTAAGACCCATGGCTAATTTGTCTGAAGGGACATTCCCTCTATGTAAAGAAGCGTTACAACAGTACGGTGTTTGCATATGGTTTTTTGTCGTGGCTCTATCGATTGTTCTATGGCGTTTTATTCGCCCTACTAACCCATTTTTTACAACTGGTGGATTTGTGTCTAACTGAATTGGATTATATATCTAATAGTTTACTTAATTTGTAATCTTTGAACAATATTGTTTACAATAGAAGTTGTGATTTTTTACCTCGGATATAGAGATCCTATTCGCTTTATGCAACGATTGTATCTATAGCGCTGATGAATTTAATTGATTGTCTACTATTTGTCCGTTTCGAACTGACGTTTTAAATGATACCTTATTTTCTGTACCACCTTGTAACGAAATAAAGTAGGTGGTATAGCCACGCCGAAGCAATTACTGTTTTCAGCACGAAAGGGTCGACTCGCCCGGGGTACTACCACCCGACCCACAGAAACACCCACGTGCTTACATGTTGCGTTTCGTTCGGTCAGTGAGAGTGCCGGAAGCCCATCTTCACTCCCTCCTCCCCTTCCCCTTCCCCCAAACACAAGCTGGCAACGCACTTGCGACTCCCTTGGTGGTGCAAGTGTCTATGAATGGTGGTGATCACTTAACATCAGGTGACCCATCTGTTTCGTTTGCTTCTTATGGTATAAAAAAAAGTAGGAAGTGAACAATTGATAGTTAATCTGTTAATATACTTGAAAATCTCTGTACTATCTTGTGTCTCACTCATTCACTCTTTATTTATACGGAGATTAAAATAACCAATTTTTTTTCAATTGTCAGTATGATTTTACAAATATTTTATTCCTAACAAATATTGTCCCGCCAATTACACACACCCACAACAAAGAAATAATTAACCCAATGCTGCAGCCATTCCGAATTGATGCCATTACATGTATCGGATATTGATTTTTGTTTATACAGATTTAGTTTATATATTGTAAAACACTGCCGGTTTGAATTGTAGTTTAAAAAACGGTGAAATGTTAAATTAACCGAAACGGAATAATTTCATCATAAATCTTGAAGTTTGGTTAAAGGTTTATTTTTTTTTCCACTATCGCCAGTTTCAATATTAATTATATAGTTTTTAAGTAACCACAGAAAAGATTATTACTGTGTATTGTTAGTAAGAATAAATACCAAAAACCAATTTATTTTGAACTTAAAAAAATTGTGTTCCTAACTACGGAAAGGTAATTTCGATATGAGATGAGTACAGTATAAAATAAGCTTAAATATATATTAAGAAAACAACTCATATTTTGGAAGAGAATAATCTTATCGCAATGAGAATGTTATTGTGTTATGATGACTGTGAAATATTTAAAAAAAATGTAGTCCCGGGTGCACACGAAATAGTGATGTGGTCAAAAAAGATAATTACGTACGTAATGCCCTCGAAGAATTTGATGTCTTCTCATTTTTTTTAATAATCTGAACATAGCCTTATAAACTGAGGAGCTACAACACATGTACATTATTTTTGTTGTTTCATTGACATAATTTTAGAAAATCAGTTTTTTTTATATATTTATAGTGTTATCAAGAAAAAAAGTAGAATAGGACTCTTTTTTTTCTTTAATATTGAAACTTTAAAAATTCAAAAATTGTGGTCAATTTTGATAACGTGGCGACCATTAGTTTAGACCTTGTTAAAATTTGTTTGCCGTAAACTTAAGCCAACGTTACTTGGAACATAATTTTACCCTTTATATGCTAAATTCGAATGCTGGACCCTACAGATTATTCTTAAGCCATGTAATTTGTATTATTTAAACAATGTATTTTAAATTTCATTGCATTAAAGACTTATTACCAGTAGTGTAACTATACTGCTAAGACCCATGGCTAAGCATTCCCTCTATTTAAAGAAGCGTTACAACAGTACCGTGTATACATATGGTTTTTCGTCGTGGCTCTATCGATTGTTCTATGGCATTTTACTCGCCCTACTAACCCATTTTTCACAACTGGTGGATTTGTGTGTAACTGAATTGGATTATATATCTAATAGTTTATTTAATTTGTAATCTTTGAACAATATTGTTTACAATAGAAATTGTGATTTTTTACCTCGGATATAGAGATCCTATTTGCTTTATGCAACGATTGTATCGTATATATATAGCGCTGATGAATTTAATTGATTGTCTACTATTTGTCCGTTTTGAACTGACAAATTAAATGATACCTTATTTTCTGTACCACCATGTAACGAAATAAAGTAGGTGGTATAGCCACGCCGAAGCAATTACTGGTTTCAGCACGAAAGGGTCGACTCGCCCGGGGTACTACCACCCGACCCACAGAAACACCCACGTGCTTGCATGTTGCGTTTCGTTCGGTCAGTGAGAGCGCCAGAAGCCCACCTTCACTCCCTCCTCCCCTTTCCCTTCCCTCAAACACAGGCTGGCAACGTACTTGTGACTCCCTTGGTGTTGCAAGTGTCTATGGATGGTGGTGATCACTTAACATCAGGTGACCCATCTGTTCGTTTGCTTCCTATGATATAAAAAAAAGTAGGAAGTGAACAATTGATAGTTAATCTGTTAATAATATGTTCGTTTGCTTCCTATAATATAAAAAAAAGAGGGAAGTGAACAATTGATAGTTAATCTGTTAATATACTTGAAAATCTCTCTACTATCTTGTGTCTCACTCATTCACTCTTTATTTATACGGAGATTTTATAACCAATTTTTATCAATTGTCAATTTTTTTGTTTTTATGATTTTACAAATATTTTATTCCTAACAAACATTGTCACGCCAATTACACACACACGACAAAGAAATAATTAACCCAATGCTGCAGCCATTCCGAATTGATGCCATTACATGTATCGGATATTGATTTTTGTTTATACAGATTTAGTTTATATATTGTAAAACACTGCCGGTTTGAATTGTAGTTTAAAAAACGGTGAAATGTTAAATTAACCGAAACGGAATAATTTCATCATAAATCTTGAAGTTTGGTTAAAGGTTAATTTTTTTTCCACTGGCGCCAGTTTGAACATTAATTATGTAGTTTTTAAGTAACAACAGAAAATATTATTACTGTGTATTGTTAATAAGAATAAATATCAAAAACCAATTTATATTGAACTTATAAATTGTGTTCCTAACTACGGAAAACTAATTTCGATATGAGATTTGTGATGAGTACAGTATAAAATAAGCTTAAATATATTTTAAGAAAACAACTCATATTTTGGAAGAGAATAATCTCATCATTGCATGTTATTGTGTTATGATGACTGTGAAGTATAAAAAAAATGTAGTCCCGGGTACACACGAAATCGTGATGTGGTCAAAAAAGATAATTACGTACGTAATGCCCTCGAAGAATTTGATGTCTTCTCATTTTTTTTAATAATCTGAACATAGCCTTATAAACTGAGGAGCTACATTACATGTACATTATTTTTGTTGTTTCATTGACATAATTTTAGAAAATCAGTTGTTTTTATATTTATAAAATATTTATGCTTTTAGAAATGTAATATTAGGTCTTTACCTATGAAATTACCGATTTGTATGAAAAAATTTAAACGATTTTTTTTCATGTATTTTTTATTTGTATTAATCTAAGTAATCACCCATGCGATCAATGCATCTTTGCCAACGCAGTAGCAGTTCATTGATGCCCTTCTTAAAGAAATCAGCGGGACGGAAGGCAACAAATTCTTCAAAGGCATTTTGTACTGCCTCTCGGGTATTGAACTTTTTTTCCGCCAAGGAGTTATCCAAATTCTGGAAAAAGTAGTCGTCTGTAGGTGCAAGGTCTGGTGAGTAGGGCGAATGACGGAGAACTTCCAACCCCAATTCTTGCAACTTGGAGAACGTCTGCTGTGAAGTATGAGGTCGCGCGTTGTCGTGCAGGAGCAGCGGAGACGAGCGATTGACCAATGCTGGTTGGAGATGTGCCAGCTTCTCCATCATTGTGTTCAGTTCTTCACAGTACACATCTGCAGTAATGCTCACCCCGTTTGGTAAGAAGCTGTGATGAATCACACCGGCGCTAGACCACCAAACAGAGACCATCACTTTTCTAGGGGTAAGTTTTCGTTTAGGGCATTGTTTAGGTGCTCAACCAGGATCCAACCAACTTGCTGAGCGCTTGCGGTTATCAAACAGAATCCATTTTTCATCGCAGGTAACAATGCGGTTCAAAATCATGCGGGTCACCTGATGGTAAGTGATCACCGCCGTCTATAGACACTAGCAACACCAGGGGAGTCGCAAGTCCGTTGCCAACCTGTCTTTGGGAGGAAAGGGGAGGGGAAGGGGAGGTGGTCCTCCGGCGCTCTCACTGACCGAACGTAACGCACCAATGCAAGCACTGTTACTTCACGTCGGTTTTCTTCGAGAGGATGGTACTACCCCGGACGAGTCATGCCATTCATGCTGAAACCAGTAATGTCTTCAGTGTGGCTCTACCACCTACAATTTTAGGTTATTAAGAATTTAAAGATTTGGTACAAGCTTTTCGTAAACTTTAAAACAATTATATTGATGACATTTATATCACGATGTTTGCAGGTTCGAACTCCGACATGTACCAACGATTTTTTCGGAATTTGCGTACATTTACTAATTTAAATTAGTAAAGTTATCAGCTGACGGTGAAGGAAAACATAGTAAGGAAGAGAAATCTTCTTGTAGTATTACTGTATGTGCGAAAACACAGAACTGAGGATTTCACAGAGTTTAAAGTCCAACTAGCTTTGAACCTTCCCGAACACAAAAGAGGTAGAGGCCGCCTACGTTCGACTTGGCGGTCAAATATTGCTAAACACCTCAAGAAAGCCCAGTTACAAGAAACGACAACCCCTGATTAGTTTGGCGCAAAAATGTGAGGAGACCCGACTCCATATAATGGGAAAAGGGATGGACAAAGATAGATATTGTTTGAATTTATTTATTTAACATCATAACTACTATACTAGTGGGGTGGAAGGTATATTTTGGCCCTATAGTGGGTCTCATAGAGTCTGATGATGTTCATACTGATATTATTCAGTCATTACAAAATATTTAAGTTGCAGAAAATCTCTAATTAAATATCATAACTTTAAATATAAGTTACTGTTGGTGTATTGGAGACTGATAAACTCCAAGAATTGATTGTCATGCAAATTGATATAGATATATATATGAATGCAGATATGGTAAGTTAATGGTGGTAGAGCCACGCTGATACTATTACTTGTTTCAGCATGAATGGGTCGGCTCGCCCGGGGTAGTACCACCCTCTCATAGAAAACCGACGTGAAGTAACAGTGCTTGCATTGTTGCGTTTCGTTCGGTCAGTGAGAGCGCCGAGGACCACCTCCCCTCCCCTCTCCTCTCTCCCTCCCCTAACCCATCCACCCAAAGGATGGCAACGCACTTGCGACTCCTCTGGTGTTGTTAGTGTCCATGGACGGTGGTGATCACTTAACATCAGGTGACACACCTGTTCGTTTGCCAACTATGACAATAAAAAAAAGCAAAAAAAACGCTATCCATTTTTGCTATACATGTAAATGTAAAAATGTACAGTAAATGACGCTGCATCGTATCACTTCTGTGCTGTTTAACAAGTCGCCATGGAAATTCGTTTGTGTATATTTTTAAACGCGGAACATATTTACAAAATTCCTTTGTATATCGTATATATAAATAAAATGATATAGGTGTGCCGGTGTGCGTGCATCATCAAAAACTACGCGATTTATTTCGATCATTTTTTTCAGTTTTACTTCTTAGGCATTTGGTGCTTAAATAAAAAAATATCAAGATAACCTCATTGAATATAAAGTTATTAAAGATTTATGATATTACAACTTTTATAAGCACTACGCGTTCAGCAATGTGCATTTTCTTGTCGTAGAGAAGTGAGGCAAGCGGTGTGGTACGCATGCGCTGGAGAGGGGAAGTAAACGGATAAGGTTTACAAAGAAATTTTCGTATGTTGATTTTTATTTTATTTATTATTATTATATTTTTGTATATTGTATATTTTTGGTTTCAGTTTTTTTGTTTTCTTTTTCTCCTTTGTATTTAAAATATATTGTTAAGGTAATATAATATGTAAAGGAAGTCGCGTATTTTATCTAGTTTTTATAACTCATCTATTTATTCTATATTATCTATTTATACAGCCCATTAAGTTTTCAATTTATAAAAGGGTACGTAGATGACGTCTATAGAAATAAATATGTGTCATTATAATGTATTTTCTATTATGATCTTATTACCCGATTACTGACTTCATAATTCCTTAACATATTTATTAATTTTAATTCATAAAGAGTATTTTATATATACCGTTTGAATGACGTCTAAAGGTGCGGCATTGCTGTTTATGTCCAACAGATATGTCCCTATTTGTATAACTTGACCTCAGGTTACTGCGGCGAAAGCGGCCATGAATAGAGAATAGCAGAATATTGCTTTGACTGGATAGAAAATAATTTTATAACTTAAGATAGCATCGGATTATGAAAACAACTTTACGTTACATTTAGTTGGATTATTTTACTAAAGTTTCTAAAGTCACCCTTTTTGGATTATTGCGATGCTATAGATAATTATTAATATAAATTTGTTGTAAATAAAGTTGTTTATTTATGTAAATAGACACAATTGATAATGTATGTAATTATTACATAAAGTAAATTTACACTGAATAGGTTAAAAATATACTCGTATTTAAATTAATTGCTTCTTGATCAATTGCATATTGCTTGAGAATTTTAATAAATATTAAATAACTTTTTTAGCAATCCTTGAGATGGTCTTTATTTGATTGTCATATAACAAACTGTTACCGAAATAATGATAATATATAATTGTATACTAAAATTTGTAACAAATCTTCTTGGGTCTAAATAGCATAAATATTAGTGCACAATGTGTTTGAGTTCGTAATAGATTTTGTTCTTTCTAGTGTTATAAACACGACAGTAATTTTGTATGTTTATTTGTTTACTAACGCTTTCTGACCTTAAGTAGTCAACCGATCAACATACAATTTTGCACGCACGTTCTCAGGGGAACAGAAAAGGTCATAGGATCGTAGGTCATAATTTACGCATCCCGAAAATGTACTGTTCCCGAGGGATATATAAAATCTACATTAACGCGAGCGAAGCCGCGAGCAAAACCTAGTATTGGATATTATAATGTTCATATTATTAAAACTACGATCGTCCCTTAAATATTCAATTAGGAAAAAATAACAATGTCAATACTTTACATTGATGAGAATTTTTTTTAATGTACATTCATTAATATTTACAATAGTGTCAACTAAGACACTTAGTTATTAAGTTCATCTTATAACTTAATGATGAATGATGATGAAAATCTTGTAATTTTTTTTATCATCTCTAACGAAGTGGCTCAGTAGGCTGGTTTAAAGTAAACAATTCTTAAAGTAGGTAATAATTATCATAAACATTTACTCCATAACTTAATCGACACAGAATACAAATATTAGAGTTTAAATTAGAAAATTATGCGAACGTTCTCCATTGTGGGAAATAGGGAATCGATGCCATTGAATGATTTGTGTTTTATACCTTCTTGACAGTTACCTTAACTGTTCTTTGTAATGACGCCTTCGTTTCCTCACACGTGGAAAGAATTAGGGACAGAATCATAAATTAACGTTATTCGAAGTAACTTTTTTAATAACGGTATTTCGAGTGTTGTGGAAGCGAGCTTAAAAGTATTTGTTCCCGCCCAGCTCTTATTAAGCAGCTTAGGGGCAATATAACAAACTGTTACGAGGAAACGATAACTGATATTGCGTTATACATTTTTGTCGGTACTAAGAAGGAAAATGTTTTATGGAACTTGAATATGTGTATATGAATATGTTTGGAGTGTAAGGGGTGTTAAATAACATCTAAGACTTGAGACGTCCAAGCCAACCTCACCTGCACGTGGTGCACCCTGCTGAATAACGAACGAGGCAATGGCGAAAGCGGGGTGGTAGGGTTTTACAGCCTGACTGGGTCGCAACCACCATGTATATGGCGAAAAAGCCCGTCATAGTGATTCGCCTTTGCGAGTCGTGTTTCGGGATCAGCCTGTGCATATCCAATCTGTCGCAGGCCTGCATGACAGCGGCGACCGGTGATGGATACTGTGTCACTCGGTGGTCGCCTTTGTTTTTGGATTGTACTGTGCTTA